>JANHGN010008300.1:18588-38443 GCA_024605025.1 Megaceryle maxima
CCCGGGCTCCTCTCCCCTCTTGGACCTCTTTGCCAGCTTTGCTTCGCTTGGCTCAGGTCCTCTTTTGGTTCCTTCCTCGGAGCATCCAAGGAGGACTCTGCCCATTCTGCCTTCAATCGCAGTCCTGAATCCGGTACCAGAATCCAGCTCCTGAACACAGCTCCTGTCTGCTGTAGGGCCCAGTCTGGGACCCCCTGGTGCCTGCTCTACAGCATCAGTGGTGACGGTGATGTAATTACCATCGGGGGGGGTTGGGCTTGATACTGGCTTGGTATATACTTGTAAACATTCTATTTTATTATTATTATTATTTCCATTAAAGCTGTTCTAGTTTCCTTTTCTAATTGCTCACCCTTATTCCTTTTCTCTTCCCCTCTGGGGAGGGAGGGGGGTTAACAGAGAGTGTCTGTTATAGATCTAAGGAGCCACCCTGACCCTAAACAGTGACAGGAGGAAATGCATGTTTGTTTCCACAAATTCAGATACCAGTGAAAACCTGGAAAATACTTCATTCAAGTTTCTCCAGTAGCAATAGTCTCAGTCCAACTATGAAATGCCGAACAGGACTACCTCCCAACTATACTGATTTCAAGCTAAAAAATAACATCTGTGATCTGAAGTGCAGTATTCTCTCAACTTCCACTCAAACTGCATCATGAAGCAAGGTGCTTCCTAGTCAAATGTGTGGATGTATACTAGAAAATGCTTGACTGAAATCAAAGAGAACTAAGAAGTATTATACAAACCAAAAGGCTAACTGTGCAGCCAATCTTTTTGCCATCCACTTCTCCCATTTTCATGCAGTCCCTAAAACAGAAAATAATGAAAGTCAAAAGGAATGATGTTTATCCTCTTACAGTGAAGCATATCTCAGAAAATGGACATATTTGTCTGGCCAAGCTGACTGGCCCAAAAGCATTTGTGTGAACAGCTGACCCAGGCGTGTAAGGGATTTCATGCCTCCTTTTCCAGGGTATGGAATACCTCAATCAACATGAAAGTCAGTGCTTTTTTCTGTCTCTCTGAATGATTTGCTAGGTGACTGATGGAGATCATTTGGCTTCTTCATACCTTGTGCTCAAATCGTGCCAGCAGAAGCCAGTATGGCTGCCAGAAGAGGCAGTCCCACTCCCCTCCTGCTCTCAGGCACTCATTCCCAATCCTGCAATGCTGCCTGCACAAACCTCAGGAAGAGATACAGGTTAGGCAGCATTTTTGGTGGCTGAAGTTTTCCCATGTCAGTCAGATTATCACGTGCAGCAAAAACACGTTGGCACAAAGAAGAGGGTGATGTAAATGAGGGAATGAGCAGAGGTAAGTTTGCTTCCTTCAGAGAAGGTGAACATCTGAAATGGTTGTGGAATTACAGCATTAGTTCCTCCTCTGGAAAAACAGAATGATGCTGAACTCCTCTGTGAAATGTTCCAAGATTCACCAAATTTTTCTTAGTAGCACTATTTATAATTAGTATCATTTATTATTTGAGGAAGCAACAGATCTGACCCCCAAGTTAAAAGTTAAACTGGAACCATGCAGATTTGATTATCACACAGGGAAAAGTAGTCAGTATAACCATTCTGGAGTAAAAAATTAACAGGCAGACATCCCCATGCAGTCACTAAAAGAAATTAACTTTAAAACATTCTTGCATAAATGTGCTAAACAGTTCTCCCAAATACTCTCATAACTTACCAGTATACACAATTGGTATGAAAGACTGAGAGCCCCAGAGGCTGTAAACCAACCAATAACTAAAGAGGAGTAGCACTGCCAGGCTTCGAGAAATTAAGAATTCAGTCTCTGTGTTAAGAAAATAACTTTCCTTTCAAACTATCAGTGGCAATAGCAAGCGAAGTATTAGGTCTCACCGTATGTCCCTATGGAATCAGGGAAAAAAATCTAACACCCTCTAGAAATTGATGGTGATAAGGAGGACTAAGCTGAAAACTGAAGTTTCTACATGGGCTTCATAACTGACTGAGAAAATCCCTCTCACTTCTGAAAGGCAGTATATGTCTCTTATTTCTCTCTACTTTGTTCATGGGGTAGAGTCAGATTTGAGCTCCTCACCCAGAGATAATATCTTAGTATACATACTTACTGTGCTGGCTGACACTACAACTAGGCATGATTGACATAGTGATAAGAATTTTGCATATTCTGTAAAACAACTGTCAGGTGATTAGTATTGAGCTCTGTGTCTTCAGACAGATTTGAGTCACTAACCTACTGGCAAAAGTTCCTTTGCTCCTTGACAGGAAACTCACGCATGTCACTGGATTTTCATACCAGCGGGAGGCTACTTGGTTGGTTTTCAGTCTGCTTGTCTCATTTTCCTGTTGCCTAAGCAGCTGCTGTCAGAGATCCTGAGCATATACAGCTGACATGCCCACATGAAGTCATCATTTGTGCAAGATCACCTATTTGCCTCCTAATATTTAGAAAGTGACAACCCAACTTATAAATCATGATAATTGCTCACCTGTAGTCCAGTAACCTCTCCATGAGGCGAGTAACAGTGGCAATTAGTGAAACGCCACTTTCCCTCCATGTTTCCCGCTCAATTTTCTTCAGTAGACTGAAAAAAAAGAAGCCAGAACAATTTTACCGTTTATTTTTAACTGTCACCATAGCAACCATTCTGCTCTTACCAGTACCTTAATAGCTTAGCAACATCTTCGATAGTCAGATTTTCTTTTACAAACACCCTCCCAAGAAGCACAATTTGCAATGTCTTACCTAGGATAAGGACCAAAAAGTGGAATTCTAGTCCAGGAAGCATTGACAAAACAAATGATTTTTATATTAGCTGCATCAGGTTAAAATGTATCAAATACCTCAATTTCAAAATATATGAATATCCCAAAGACTTAACAGAACTCTTACATAACATTTATATATTAATTTCATGCTGATATATCAGAAAATAGGGAGTTTAAAAATTAACCTAGAGAAGAATATTTATCAATTCAATATACTGTCTCAATGGGACCTCAAATTTTTTAACATTTTTCCTCCTCTACTCTAATATTGCAGTGCACATGAAATATAAGAATAGGAAAGGGATTTTAATAAGATTATTCCCCCTCTTTACTTAACATTTCCTTCTGAGAACATCCTATCATGCACAAGTAAAATTCCATTATCCTAAATTGTCATAAGATTCCTTATTAAAAACTCTTTTGTTGAGTTCATATGTTAATGTAATTACAGATTACATGCAGAATGAAAAGATTTCAAAATAGTGTTTTAAGTGGAACTGTCAATAAAGTTCTACTTAATATTTCTTTCTGTTACAGGCCTCTGATCTTCACTGCTTAAATTTATCAATTATTAGTCATTTAGACATGAATTTCCCACATTTCCTCTCTGAGATGAACAGGAAAATATTCATCTACAGAGTTTTGTGCTTTTTATCCTGGTGCAGGACCTCATACGGTTTACATGTCCATGGAGATATTTTAGCAGTCTCCCTGAAAATATACTCAGGTATGGTTGGTTTACTTAAAAGTCACTAAAAATTGCCACATCCGTATATATAGAGCTTCTTAAATAGTTGTTAATAGCATCTCTGAACCTTCTGTCTGCATTGGGCAAGCTGTCAGCTCTACTGACCTTCATCTATACTGAGCATGTTCAGTCCCATAAAACTCCTACGTCCAAATTTCACTGAACATACAACAGCACCCAATAACTCCTACATGCCAACTGCACTAACTATACACTCCAGCTCTGTTCAGCTCCTTACATACAGAGGGATGTCACAAATGTAATTCTACAGTCTAATTCGACCTAAATGAAGCTGTGCTCTGCTGGAAGCAAGGTGGAAATACTCATCTTCATTCTGCACCCTTCAATCTTAGGCTCACTTATCTTTAGGAGGCAATCAGACATTTTTCTCTCCCATTCAGACTGGCTACCTGTCATTGCTAGCAAAGACAGATGACAAGGCTGTCCTTAACCAGAACAGTCTGAAGCACTGACCTGGCATCTCTGCTTTACATACAGAATACACAGGCTAACATAATTTGCTTTTAAACCCCATACGTTCCTTTCAATACAAGTTTTCATGTCTAAGAACAAATAAGAGTAGAGCCTGTCACATTATAAGTATTGATTACTGCACTGATTTTTTCCTTTCTATTGCCTTTAGACACTGTGTTAAACAGAAACATTTCAACCTAAATTAATCAAAATAATTACTTAGTTCCTGTAGAAAAACTGCAGAAGTCTGATTTCTCTTTTAAAACAGATGGTTTTCATCTGCATTTGACTTATGCATGTTCTTTAAAAATGTATTGGCATATTCATTACAAATATACAATTTCTACAAAAGGGTTGTGTAGATACATTCAAAGTACTTATTGAAACTGACATGAATGTCGTCAGTCGAACAATTTTATGACTTGCCTTCTGATGCATGCCTCCCCCTTTCCACCACACATCTTTCACAAAATGCACGGAACAAATGCTCAGAATGAACAAGCTACTCAAATACATCCCTTGGCTTCCTCATGGCTATATCTAGATAGACTTAAATCCCAAAATCATTAATAAATGAAATTAATAAATAACATAGAGAAACAATGAAAATGCTTCTACCTATACATACTACTACAGACAAATATCTAGGCTCACATGAACAATTGTGGTTGCTTTATTTTTGTTGTTTTGTTTTGTTGTCTTGGGTTTCCAAGAATGAGAAAGTGAAGTGAAGACCCAGAGGATCAGAGCTCTGCAGGGATGAATGCCAGATTTAGAACCATGTTCAGGCTAGCTAAATCATGTAGTAAGTGGATTTTATATGCCTAAACCGCAGAGTTATTCAGATCACTAACTCATTGGCATCTAGTCCTAAAGGTACCTTAAAACATCTTCCAGGTGCCTCCTGATAGCCAGAGGCTCCCTCATCTAGTCAGATGGGTCAAAGTCAAACTTTGCTGCAGAAGTTCAGAGATGAATGAGGGGCTACCCAAACTCTGAAATACTCAGTCCAGACAGAGTCTAACTGATGCACCAGGACAGTGCTGAATTCAATCATGCAATTGAAGGAAGAAATTAAGATGACTGAAGACAGCAAGGGAGATTTAGCAGTTACCACTTTTTATGTAATAGCTTCATGGCTAAATAAATTGCCCACAAACTGGCAGAACTCAATATTAAATTCCTTCTCAGCTTGAATGTCAGCTCCAATTTCTTTAGAGAGAAGACTCTATCAGGTCCCCAGCAGAGCTCACTAACTCAGGTTTTGTACTTTGATAATGTAGTCACCTAACCTCCAAACCTGACATGGCTTGTGTCAGCCCAAGCTAGAATACAGCTATGGAAGTAATAAACTGGCAGCATCCATCAGATTCAGAACTGAAGTACATCCCTTGGCTTCCAAGGATTTTACTTTAAACACCGTTTAACAAAATTAAATTATTCTTTTCCCTGTGCTAATTAACTCACAAATTAAATTGCAGTGTTACTGTGTAAACGTAGACCAGGACACCTGTCATACTGTGATTATACTGGCTAGCAATTACAACATCATGATAGCAAAAGGTTCACTACTCCATGCTTTGCAGCTTTTCAAATGACATAAGAAGCTAATCACTGAGTGGCCACATTCAAGTCCCTAGAAAGACATTGATTCAAAAAAAAATCCCAGTAGTTGTATTCCCTGTACTTTCAATATGTCTTTTCATTTGATAAAGATAACTCCATTATAATCAGTAAATTCTAAGCACATAATATTTTAGAGGTGTTCAGAAATGCATATAATTTGTCCTTGAAAATAGAAGATGTTCAAAGAAAATTGCAGTGATTGTCTCTGGGAAAAAAAACCAAACCAAAACAAAAACAGTTAATGTGGGAGTTGAGAGATTTAAATTCATTTTCCAATTCAGACAAAATAAACAAAAAACTGAAAGTGTCACACCCACTGCAGTTACTAGACTGTATCCAAAGTAGGTGTGTGCATCCCCTTGTTCCCAACTGTACCTATCAAAACCAATCAATCATGCTGAATCTTCAGAAAGATCAGGTAATATTGTAGCATCTGCTTTCATTAAAGGCTACAAAACTACTGCTTGCTGCAAAACTGTATTATTGTTTCATAGTCCTTTGGTACATACCACATCTCTGTCACTTCAGCCTAAACAAGTCTGCTTTCTTGCACTGTCTAAAGACATTCCAATATTGCTAAGTTTAAATTATTCAAGGAAGAAACAAAAAAAGTAATCTCAGGCTAACTGAACCCATCCCTTGCATTCAGCTCCCTAGATTGTCCATTTGATTTTAATGTTTTTCCTTCACATGCCCTAGAACACTATGTCATCCTCCATTTTAGCTTAGGATGTTCTCCAAGCTCTCCTCTTGAGAGGTGTTAATGTATGGAGTCAAATACTCAGATAGCAAAATAATGTTAAATACTATTTTTTCTTACGCTGGAAGTGAACTTGAGCAGCTACTCTGAAACTTCTCAAAGTGTTCAATTTTACCTTCTGTTAGGCTAGAACAGAAACAACAAGTACACTGATGCTGTGAGACATTCTGCAATTTAAATTACTATGACTACGTCTTCAGCATTTAGAATTAGAAGAGACTCACCATTTTTCACTGTATCTTGATTAACATCCCCCAGTTTAAATCGAATTCAAAACCGTAACAAAAATTCAGAACTATATTTCATACCAATATGCTTTCTTATAGCATTTTAAGTTCATTCACTGGCAGACATCCTGATGTATTTTGCACATGAGAATGCATTTATACTTCATTTTATAATTAGAGTTTTCCCTTAAGTCATTAGACCTAATTTGAAGTTAGAATACTGTATTACTAAAATATTGAAAACATCTTAACTTCTATTATCTTGACTTAGATTATGAAAAATTTCATGAATAATTACAAGAAAGTTCTGCTTTAGCATTCTGTGCTGTTGTTTGGCATTATTAATTCATTTCTATAATATTCTGCCTAATATCCCTACTCACTTCTGCTTCTGTAAATGATAAATATTTAGGAACTATTTTTTTCGATGCAATACAATTACAGATTATTATATGTTTGCTATTCACAGACACTGAGATGTTATTTAAGCAAAGACAACAGAACTAAAACTAATACTTAAGAAGCCATATAAACAGATAAAGATCATGTGTGTTTAATAGTACTGAAGAATTATAGTTTGGAATCTATTGTTTGGATCAACAATACATCTACTAAACACACCAGAAATAAATAAAATCTTCCACTTAGGTGAAATTGAGTTCCAAGGAACAACAGAGACAGAGTTCAGGTAGGTATTTGGTACCTGTGACAATCATTTATTTCAGTCAATAGTAAAACTTATGGGTAACCTTAAGGACTTCAGCATTATTATTACCTTTCCCTATTAGATTTCAGGGATATGTCATATATTAAAATATACAAAAAGCTTAATGAGTAATTTATAAAAGAAAATAATAAGAAATAATCTTATCAGAATAAAATTGTTTATATAAATCAATAAATCAACAAGTGACATTACATAGATGAGTTTCTGGCAGTAGAAAATTACTTATTAAACAGCATCTTCTTGAATTCTCATGCCTTATTTTCAAAATGTTCCATTTGAGCTCTACCTATGCAATTTTGAAGCATTTCTTGCTTTTGTAATTTTAAAATTACTAGGTAGAGAAATAGAATGTTCTCTGGTATAACAGATTTAGCCTTTCCCAATTCTAGCAGTATACAAGAAGTACAGCCAGACTTTACAGAGTGCCACGAAACACCATAAAATGTTTTATTCCTCAGATTTTCAGAAAAAAAACATACCAAACAACCCACCAAAAAAATAATATTCACAACTGTTTTAAGCATTACTCCTCTACATTGACGTTAGCTCAATGAATTAGCACAAGATAAACTTATTACTCACATACTGTTGAAGAGCTCTCGGTATGTTTCATCACCTTTACCTTCCGACATCAGGCTGTCCAGTTTGTCAATCAGTTTTGCTTCCACCTGCAACATATAAGTGTGGTGTAAACAGCTTTTTTTTTTTTTTTTTTTTTTTTCCCTTTAATGAGATTTGAGAAAATTGAGGGAGGATTAATTATTGGTCAGTCATGTAAATCTGATGATCTGATAAGTTGCTCCATCTCTTGAAGCTTTGAAGCTGTTATCATTCCCAAGGTTTGTGGGGTTTTTTTTTTTTTGGGGTTTTTTTTTTTTTTTTTTTTTTTTTTTTTTTTTTTTTTTTTTTTTTTTTTTTTTTGGAGGGAGGGAGCTAATTTAAATTGAGCAACGTGACTTTAAAACTACAGGCTGAGTAGCATTTGCTGCTGCTAAGGCAGCTATCTATTTATGGAGTCAGACAAAAAGCACACAGCCCAAATAAATTGCCTGAATTCTCACTGCGGGGCTGTAAGCACAAGCCATTTTCTTAGACTTCAGTAAAAATATCATCTTTTTCTAACCTGCACCTCACTCCTTATAAATTAATTCTTATAAATGTCTGAACACCTGAGGGGTCAGACTTCCTTTCCTGCTAGTGTATTTGGCTAGAAATCCAATTTGCTGGATTTATGTATTAGCTATCAAAGAAACTTACAGAACATATCTTATGGCTAATGACTCCTTCAATGCATATTTTAAAGTGTGTTGATAATAAACAATACAGAGGTGAGGCTATACGGTATGTTAATATTTCAAACCTCCTTTTTAGCATCAATATATTAGCAAACCCAAATCTAGGGCAGAAACCAAGCTGTTGTCAAGGTATTTTATTAGAGAATAAATCTATTACAATTTACATTTAAACTCAGGCTAGAAATACAGAGAAAAAGTGGATTTTTTCCTTCTCCCACCTTGTTAACATTTCTATAGTGACTTTTAATAATAAGCTTATATATTGATAGTGAAAAGCTACCTACTTACATCACATGCACTCCTCCGTTCTTAATAGTTTGTTTTGTGTTTCAGATACAGCTCCCACCCTAAGCATTACGATTGCCTGGGAGTAATTCAAATACTTCTGCTATCCTTCATTTGAAGCAGCAGGAAGGAGGGCACTGAGAATTGGTTTGAGGCAGTCTGAAAGAAATGAGTGGGAGCTGCAGGAGCAGATGGCACACTTCGTCGTTCCTTCCTGGCCCGTTAGAAAGGTGTTTGAGCAGCAAGAATACTTCAATCCTTACAGAAGAACATTTCTCACAAGGACCATCTGATCTTTTTTCATACCAACCCGAAGGGAAGCTAGTTGAATCCTTTTTAACCAGTAGTCTGTACTGCTGTAAAGCAGATGAAGAACCACAACAAACTCAGCCTGTGGAAAACAACTCGAGTTTTCCTCTTTACTTCGTCAGGCCATAGATTTTATGCCTCATCTTACATGACTAACATAATAGCATTAATTGAAGAATCTTACTACCCCTGCAGAAAGTAAAAAGGGAACACCCTTGTAATTCCTCTCCAACAGGTATAATGTTATGGGCTACTTTCTCCACCCTTAGTCACTAATGGTTGGGACCAGAACTCTCTGAAGTGCTTGAATTTCGGTCCTGTTTTATAAGCAGCTTCACATACAGTACCTGTTTAAAGTTTCCACTTCGCCTTTGCTCCCAGTCCATCATGTCATGAAAAATGGGAATCATTACATTCCTCAGGTCTGGCTGAGGGATCAAGGTCACTTCCAGGAAGGGCCCAATCAGTGCTGGAATAAAGTGAAGTTTGTGTTCCCCTAAAACAAAAATGGACATGAACTTGAATGTGAACTGGGTGTCCTGTGAGCTATCAAGCAATCCATATACTAGGTGAGGAATTAAAACCCAGCACCCTAAATGTCTATAGAATTTTTCTGTCATGTCCCTCACAGCATGGGCTATTACTTAAGCCCAAAACATGAAAACCTGCAGACAATAAAATATAAGACCAATATAATTTATCAGATTTTATTATGCAGTACTGAGTTCAGAGGAAGGAGAGGGACCTGGGAGTCCAGGTGGACAAGTTCACCGTGAGGCAGCAGTGTGTTCTTGTAGCCAAGAAGTTCAATGGTATCCTAGGGTGCATTAAGAAGAGTATGACCAGCAGGTCAAGGGAGGTTGTCTTTTCCATTTACTCTGCCCTAGTGAGGCCACATCTGGAGTATTATGTCCAGTTCTGGGCTCCACAGTTCAAGAGAGCCAGGGAACTAATGGAAAGAGTCTAATGGAGGGCTACAAAGATGATTAGGGGACTGGATGATCTCCAGAGGTCCCTTCAAACCCCTACCATTCTATGATTCTGTGATATGACAGTGGGGTACCTGTATCCCAAGTTAGTCTTCCAGAGGATAACAAGGAGAGACAAAGCACTCTCTGGACATTTCATTTATTTTTCACAGGAATGGTTTGGTTTCTAAGCTCTACTTTCTTGTGTTTACAAAATGGTTAACTGTCTGATATTCTGTGCTCATCAAAAAGAGGTAAGTACTTTGACTTTTACTTATCTTTAGTTTTCTGGGTACAAAAATGCAAGTACATGTTTTGGCTGTTCTCAAAAACTTTAAAATTTTAAGATCAGTTCTAAACCATTTTCCATTAATTCACCATATCCTACTTGGTAGAAAACTAATTTCTTGTCACGAAAGCTAGAAATGACAAACAGTAAAGAATGACCATTCAGTTTCAGTTTTCCATGGGTAAGACTTCTGATCTCTTTGGAATAGGGGGATTATAAGTCACAATGCACTGACTTTCTAAAATGAGAATTAATTTATGTCCAGACTACATCTGAATATTCCACTGGGCAGTCATCCCTGCTTGATGCTCTGCTTAGTGTCTGTGTGCAAAGGAAAACCAGAATTCCCTTTGCTGGAAACATCCTGGGATATACATCCATATGAAAGCAAGGTAACTGGACAAGGATCAAGGCTTATGATGACTCTTACTGAAAAGAGAACTATAAAATCCTGACTAGAAAAACACCAATTATATGAAATATCCCAGCTAAGTATTTAACTGGACACATTACCAGATGAACTCCATACTGTTCCTCACAAAACTCTCTCCAGCTGAAAGGGATTATGATTCCCTCTTTGCCTGCATACTGGGTTTCTGTTCAGTAGAAAACAATGTGAGTGTGGAGATGATGTCTTACCTTAGCATGCAGGAGTGTATCCTTGGTATAAAAATTTAGAAATACCCATCATGTATAAAAACAATTTAGAGGGATGCCTTAGAGTGAGCAAGCAATACTAATTACTGTAAATAAGCAAAATATGCTGCACAACAAACATTAACAAGATATTAATAAGCAAATATTTTCTTATTTTGAGTATTTCTCTTTCTAGTACAGGCCGATCACAAAGACCAGCTTTTTTACAAATACCAGTCTTGCTGGGGAAAAGATTTTAGAATCGGGATGACAGTATCTGAGTAATCACTGTCATTCTTCATATCTTTAATGGACCCTTTAATGAACTATTGAATAATTGAAATATAAAGATGACAAACAGAGTGTCCAAATCTTCTACTTAAGTTTAGATTTTCTTCACAAACAACATTTCACTGCATTTCTCTGAGGCTCATACTTTCAGTTTGCACAGTTATTGTTTATAAATATAAAAATGTTCTTAAGTTTATATCCAAGCATATATTTTTCTCATGTTGTCCAATGTGTCATTTATACATCACTCATTGACTTGTTTATGCCTTTATATTTTAGCATAACTAGGACTTAGGGGAACATCTGATGCAAATCCAGCATCTCAAGAGAGCTTCAGAATAAAGATATATGTCTGCTCCTTAAACTGTTTGGCAACAGAACTAAAATTGTGAACATAAGTATATTTCTAGGCATAATAATTCTGCCTAGAAAGAGCACTACTTTCTTTTCTAATTTTCTTTGATGGTGTTCTTTCAGTTCTTTGACATTAGGGGTTGAGTCAGATACAGTATCAAGCCTTAGAGAGCAGAGTTTAGTCATAATGATGGGAATTACAGATGACCAGGGTTTTCCTAAACTTGAATAAAGTCTTCATGTGAACTTAATTATCAGCAACTCCTTTATGCCTGGCAAATGTATTTAACAGGTGAAGAAATAATAAATGTTTTTCATTTTATAACCTACTGATGATGTGTTTAATCGCTTACCTAAATTTTGCCACATGCTGAAGATTTCACATCCCATTGTCACCCGCATGTCACCATATCTGCAATGTATTAAAAAAATAAAGCAAAACAGGGAAAGATCATTGAAGAAAACCTAATTCATATGCCATACTGTGACACGGTTAACTGAAGTGTGTAATTTGTAGTCCATAAAAAAAAAATACTTAAAAAGTTATGGTTTCTTCCAAGTTTTTGCTCTTTCCATTGTACCCAGCTAAAACCAGATTTTTTAACCCAGGTTTATTTGCAAAAAAAGAGTATCAAAGTTCAAAAGTACCAGTTCTTTCCACATGCTATACGTCAGTAACACAGTTGTGAAGCAATAGCTGGTTGTTGTTTTTTTTTTTTTCAGTAATATTCTGTAGTTCTCTCTCTAAGAAAAATCACTTTGCTCTAGCTTAAAGAGATACTATTAATTTCTACAGAACAGTACATTGCCTGGCAGAAACACCTGAACCAGTGTGAATCAAATTATGCACAAACTGGAAATTAATTGTTGGCACTGCTGCAACTGCCCCATATCTGAACCAATTTGGGCATTTCTATGATGGCTGCTATCACCTCTGAAGACCTATACAAAAGGCCAGAACCAACTGTCATTCTAGTCAGTGGGAATATTGTTGTCATTATCTTTTTTTGTAGGCCCTTTTGCAGCTTTCCATGCCTCGAATTTTGAGAAATGTTTGATCTGTTAGTTTTCTAGAAGCTGACAGCAGTACTTACTTTTCTAAAACCTTTTTCTTCTTGGAAGGTGTGAACATCTCCAGTTGCAGACATAACTGGTTTATAAAAATGACAGCAAGAAAAAAGTAGGAATCCCATATCTACAATAAACATATGGCAGTTGGTTATTTAATTTTCTTAGTATCACCATTTTATGCCCACTCAAGAAGCAAATTTTCAAATCATATCTCTTGTTTCAATCTCAACTAATAAATTACTCAAACTGGTTTTGACTATATTTCTTTGCATTCAAATACACTTTTCACCAACTCAAAAATGTTCATCAGAAATATATCTATTTTACATATGCTACATCTCTTAAATATAAAGGTTTCAGAGATGCAAATAATTTTTTTTAATCCCTCCAAATCTGAAAACCTTACCTCCTTAATTTTTGGGAAAAAAAAAAAAAAGGTATATTAAAATAGAAGACTACAAAAAGCTTTGTCTTTGAGTTCAAAACCCCCAAAATTCTGTACCTCAAAAGCTATCACAACAGAATTGCCATTCTCTGGCCCATCCTACTTGATAGTATTTGCAAGTCTCTCTTGTTGCAGGCTTCACTGGACAAAACCAAAGCCAGCTTTTGTTACCACATTACAAACCTACAGATGTCTTATGTGCATACATTATGAATCAGATTTTGAAACTTCTCCTTAGATTTTAAGATAAATCTAAAAATAGTTTAAAATTATATTCAAATAACCCAGCTGTAGATGCTCGATGGCAGAAGGAAGAAAGGCGTGTAGGGGAAGCCTGATTCCAGACACTGAAGTTCTGCAGGACAGTAATTAATTACATTGCTAATCAAGTTTAAGGAACATAGATGCCTACAGGCAATTCTTATCAGTTTTAGCCTCTGAACTTGTGAAACTTCAAAAAGAATTAGACTTCCTCATGTCCAGTTATATCAAGCGGATAAATGTGCATTCCCACCAATCTCTCCAACAGGAGTTTGGGTTTTCAGAGAAGCATCCACAACTCTGCTGCAAGTCAACAGTAGCTCACTGTCTTCTCTAGGAAGGAAATTATGCACTTTTTATGATGAAGCAATTGGACTAATGTCTCTAGGTTGGGTAGAATATCCATTCATGTTTCTATAGGAATGGGTCTTTTCAGACACATTGTTAGATCTTCTCATCTGAATCCTAAAAGCATCATTCTGTAATTCACAGTTTATCATAGGTACCATACCTCACTATATGAGGTACTCATTAGCATCTGAAACTATATTCACCATGCAGTCTCATAATTTTTTAATATTAATTATGCAGCATGTTAATTGGCCATGACAGAAATACACAACTGCAAACCTGTATTTTTGATAAATTTGCATTGATTCAAAAATGGAATAATTTTTCTTTCTGCAATAATAAAGTTAGTATCTATAACCCAAAAGTTTGCTCCACAAAAATCCTGAATAAGTAATCTAACACAGAGGCTGAAATAACAAAATGAAAAATATGAAATCAATAAACAACCACAGTACTCCTGATTGTTAAGACAGTCCCACATTTAAGAAAACCTTAATCTCTGAGCACATGAAAATGCTGATTTAGTGTATGTTCTAGCTGTTTAGATGTTGTAGCTAAGTTTAATAACAAACAACCAAGCCACAGGATGATGTAGAAGCTATTGCATCTATCTTATGTTAGACACATTTACTCTACCTTGTAATCAAAGTTTTCATTTAAGAAGTTTTTACGAAGGGCATCTGAAAGGTACAAGACTGTAGTAATGATCACACTGGGAAGAAAAGAATGAAAAAGACAGTAGTTTTCATTAAGTGAAAATTCATATTTAATACTAAGAGCAAGACAATTTTCCAGTGGGGGAATAGATGTAACATGTATGGTGGCTTTAAATACCTTTTAAGCATATAGAAAATATGACTACTGAGAGCATCTATTGACAAACAACATGCACATCAAGAAATAAAAAATATTAAGTATAATGAAAGAATGTGTGCCAAAACCAGATGTTCTATATAGAAGAATATAATTGATCTAAAAGATAAACCATAAATTTTGTTCTCCAAATAATGCTGATATCAAATTTAATACACACTTTGTCATAGCAGCTCTAATATATACAGTTCAGCAATTTGTTTTCAGTGTTCCTGGTACTGAAAATATGTGCATACAGGTTACAAATAGAAAATCTAGTCCCAATATGTAATACTGATGGCCCTATGAACAAGAAGCCTTTTTATTGACAACAGATAAATGCAAAATTGCATGAGCTCTTGTGATAAAGATCTGTTTCTGAAGAACTCAATTCTGTATGTTGCAAACAGTCATACATTGCCCTACATGAATACCTGCCTGAGTTATATTTATCTTTCTTAGATGAATATATATTACCAACAGCCTTTCACAGTGGTTGTCGCCAGAGGTCAATGACAGCCTTGTTCATAGCAACAATCAAGTTTGGTAATCTACAGAAACTGAATATCCCTAAAGGTTATTTAAATATAACTCATTGCAATGATTCAACCTTTAAGTTAACCTCTGCAGCACTTGTGTCTATAAACATATTTAGTAAAGTGAAAAATCCATATAAACCATTAAATTCTTTGTGAAAGTAGTCAGTAGCGGATGCTAAAGGAGAAAAAAAGATAAACGTAGAATGATCTTTTTGCTGCTATACTCATGTATTTTACAACAATCAACTGTATAAAGACCTGAGAAAAAGGTTATATCTACACATTTCATTTAATTACCATTTACTTTTACATTTCTTTGAACATGATTCTTGACTTGTATGCTGTTACAATGCTAAAATTTGTTTCTCCTGCCATACTTTGGACTGATTTTTTTTACTATTTGTGCAATGCATGCATGAGAAAATATGCTTTAACAGCAATATATATATTAAGAATGTAATATTTTTCATCTTCACAACACTGAAAAATTATACATTAATCAATCTATCAAGGCGATATTTTTAGGCTGGCAATTCTGGTAGATTTCAAGTTTATAAATACAAAATGGCTATGTATCACTTAGCTTATTACTAGTCCAAATGTTTGCTTCCATTTGTCTACTTTTAAAATGACTGTCCCTTCCAAATGTTACCTTCTGGTTTGATGTGTTTAAACACCTGTAACATCCAAGTCTAAAACTTTCAGAACACTGCTTGAGTCTCAAATGTAATTTGTTCATAGTTCCATTCTGTAAGTGTCATTTTAATATGTATTATTTTCTCAACAATTATATTGTAGCTTTTCTATCTAAGTAGTGTTCCATTTTTAGCACTCATCTGTATATTTTACCCCACTTTCCCATCAACAGGGAGTTACAGTGTGTGTACAGCACTCCTATTTCAGCATGGAAGACAAAGTGAAACACTTATGCAAAACTAAGAATCAAGGCATGGATAAAAAGATTCCTGTCATTCTTGTTATTATGCATGATTTAATTTACAGCCCATATGTTTCACAAAATGGAAATAGTTTGCATGTTTCAGAAAGAAGTTCTTAGAGAAAAGATCGATAGTTCATCAGAACCATTACTATGCAAAATTTCAACCTAAGTCTACAAAAATTGTATGCCAGAGAAAATTCCAGAAGATCTCAAGAATGGCAACAATACTGCCAAGTTTACTGTCATGGTGTAACCCCTGCCGGCAACCAAGCACTATGCAGCTGCTTGCTCACTCCTTCCCCCTGCCCTAGTGAGACGAGGAGGACAATCAAATAAAAGTAAAGCTCATGAGTTTAGATAAGAATAGGTTAATAACTGAAATAAAATATTAATAAAAACAATAATAACAGTAATGAAGAGGAAGATAACAAAAAGTAAGAGAAATAAAAACCCATAAAGATAAGCAATGCACAATGCAATTGCTCTTCACCCACTGAGCAATGCCCAGAAAGGTCCCCATCAGTGATTAATCCCTCCCAGTAAGCAGCCCCAAATTTGTATACTGAGCATGACAACCTATGCTATGGTATATCACTTTGGCTAGTTTGGGTCATCTGTCCTGGCCGTGCTCCCCACCAGCTTCTTATGCACCTCCTCACTGGCAGAACATGTGAAACTGAAAAGTCCTTGGCTTAGAATAAGCACTACATAGCAACAACTGTAACATCAGTGCATTACCAAAATTATTCTCATACTAAATCCAAAGCACAGCACTGAAGCAGCTAGTAGGAAGAAAATTAACTCTACAGTAGCTGAAACTAGGACAATTACATAGTTCTATTTATGTGTGAGACAATTCCTTTCTTGCCATGGCAGGTGAAACTGAAGTATAAGATCTGTAACAAGGAGATTAGAGAAGAAATCTTAAATGCAATTATTAGAATGTTTGCTTCCAGAATTTTCTTGAAATAACAGAATAATTGCAATGGAGGTATTTCTTGCCATAGGCAACACAGCTCAGGTTTGGTTTACTAAAGATATGATAGGGATTAGTTGATAAAATGTGGGACTGTAGAGTAAGAGTGCATATGATGTAGATCAAAACACACAAAAAGTCAGACTGAACACAGAAAGATGAAGCCATTGTTTTTGACCCACAATTCTGAATCTACAACAAAGTAAAATCAGGTAGGACAGAAAACATGGCTAAGGTTGGAGGGTTCTCTTTCCCTATAAGAAATTCCCTACAAATAATGTAGGTTCTATAAAAAAAGGCAAAAATGAACAAAGCAGAGACAGCAGCCAGAGGACAGATGGACAGCTGCCTGATCTGGTATGATATTCACATTCCAAGTTGCTTCCCAGCCAAGTATTTCAAAACAACAACAACATTTATTTGAAATCCATTTGAGTATCATACTAGAAAATATTGAGTTTGCAATAAGACTTGTTTTTCTTCCTCTTGCCACCTGCCACACATTTGTTCAGAACCACTTTCTGTTTTACAGGAGAAAACCCTCTGATTTTAGCTACTAAATTATTCTGGGCTCATACACAGAATGCTGATGGAGTGGCTTTTTCATCAAATTTTCACAGCAAACTTTTCTGCAATAACCTGTTTGAAAAATCCAAAGCAGCCCTTAGAATTCAGCAACTGTCTGAACTGTGCTCTGGCAACCTGACTTTTGCCTTGGCACCCAACGGTAGAAAATCAAAGCTTGCTTTCTTCCATTCTAATATGGGACAAATACATAACATTAGCTTGTCATTTCCTCCTTTGCTATTTCAGAGTGAAATCTTCTTGAGCACAGAGGTGTTTGAACAGAAAAAAAACCCAACCTCTTATTTCATATTTCATAAATAAATGAAATAAATGTAGAGTCACATATATGTGACACTTGTTATATTTACTGTTATTTGTATATAAACTTATTCATACATGCATACCTATGTATATATATGCTTTTTGAGACAGATTGAGTGTCATGTTCAGTTGTTAGCAACACTATTACATAAAAGCAAGAATGTTGTTAGCAACACTCTGTATTACATAAAAGAAAGAATTTTTGTTCATTGTAGGAGTCTTAGACACCCACACTGAGGGAGCTAACAGAATTCTTCACAGTAGCCATAATGATGAAACTAATGCTAATTTAATGTCTTTCTTTATTGTGTATTCCATTTGAGTTACTTTTAAAATAATATCAATAATGTCTTTCAGTCATTACTGAATTAGATAACCAAAAGGATTCTCTGTTTCAAGTCCCTATGACTAATTGTCAGTAGATGCATTTGGAACTTTAGCAAAAGCAACACACTATAGTAAATCTTACTGTACGTATGGATCAATTATTTTACTACAAAATAATAATCTTCATACATCCATTTTATATGCTTCTAAAATCCAAATTGAGAATTGGATGATCTTGTATCTCTATCATTCAACAAAATGCTAAAAGGATATACATAGCTAATCATACAGAGATCTTTAAAGCTTCTTGCATACTGAGGCAGTGGAAAATGACTTAATTGTTCAATAATACATAGGCATAGTATGTTACAAATATCAAACCTTTGCTCAGCAAGTAATAGAAGCTCAATTTGCTCTCCAGCAGCCTCCTCAACTGTTAATGAAACATGACACACCTGGAGTTCAGCTGAGTCTGTTAAATGCTCTCAAAAGATGCCAGTGAATTAAAGCATTAGATAAGGGACTGTTTTTCTAACCTTAGGCTAACTTAAGCAAGTGACCATCACACAGTGATTTCCAGTTGAGAGAGACATTAAGAAGGTGCTATTCAGAAACTTCAATTTTAGTTTGCTCGATTTTATAATAGAATTTTGGATTCCTCTCTGGTGCTAGGTAACCGATTCAGATATTTTCCTATATTACGTGGTATTCATTTGCAAGTACAAATAGAAACTTAGATGGCCAGAAAGCTATCTTACTACCTAGTTGTTGTAGGAAGTAAGTCTATACTTATAATGAATGAAATTAAAGTTATATTTCCCATAGTATATATAAAACATATTTTGTCACTCAGTAATAACATCCATGTTAGAAATATTAGATAACCATAAGTAATTACTTTGCTTTGCTGAATGTATGTTGATTAGCTAACTACAGATATTACATGGTTATGCAGTTTTAAACAGAGTTAATTTCTGTTCCATTACTTAACTGCTAGAAGCTAATATACATTAAGGATTTTTTTTGGATGTTCTCCTTCCATCAAAGAACAAAATTCGTAAAAGATCTATTTCCATGTTTAGTGCTAAGTTTACCTTTTTAAAAATTACTTTATTTCTTAAATTCTGGAAGTCAATTGGTAGTTTTATAATGCTAGCAATTAATACTTTTTCATGTTAGGCATCTGGACATTCAGAATTCTGGACCACAAATATGTCATCATGAAGTATCTTAATTTCTGGATAGTTACAGATTTGTCTTCTTGAGCTCACAGTATCTTCTGGGGGATTTTTTTTTTTTTTTGTCTTTTTTGTTTGTTTGGTTGGGTTTTTTTGTTGTTATTGTTGTGGTTTTGTTTTGTTTTTTAATCACAGACAACATCCAAGTATCTGATGCTACATAATTACAGAAAACACTGCAACTAGAAAGAAAAAAAAATTTAGAAGCCAGTTGGC
>JANHGN010008301.1:9374-37381 GCA_024605025.1 Megaceryle maxima
TGCCTTAAACAGAATAGAAACGTCAGAGTTTTTCCAGGCATTCACTGACCCCCCAAAAGAGGCAGCAGAGGCATTTAAAATGTATTTCAATAAAAATCTCCTGGAAGCTAAATAGATTAACCTCCTTGTTATTATTTCTCTGGGAATACATAGATTTCCCGAGTAGCTATTGGCAGAAGTGCACTTCTGAGCTGAATTAAAATGTTTCTGTAGCTTCTGCCCCTCTTCCAGACTAGCACCTAAAGAATAAGGCGCCTGAACACCGCGGCCGTTAAGTTCTGCGAGTTGGGGGTATAATGGGAGCAGCGATCCACGATTCCTTGCTTTGTACATTTTCTAAAAGCTTTGCTCAGCCACTGGCTCCTTTTCCAGGAGAAAACCTTCCCATTGCAGTCAGATCTGTATTGCCTAAAAATGAAGCCACTGCCTGCTCTGGACCAGGAGGGCATTTAAACTGCCAAAACCTTTTACCTCCATAGCTATGCCACACGTGTCTCCAGGATTCCCTTAAGTCAGAAGTGATTCTGTACAACACTGACACAGATTAATCGAGACAAGAAAAATTCTGTCTCGAGCAGCGTATGAAAATGACAAGAGATAATTGTCTCAATGGCTGGTGCAGCTGCCTTACAGGAACCGGCTTCGGAGAATAAATAATTTCATTGCCACTGAAATATTTATGTCCCTACCCTAAGCCTTCAGTTTGATTTTGGTTTTTAAATAGTACCCTGTATTTGGCATGCTCTGGTTTCCTTCAGCACCACAGGTTCTGCCTCACTGTGCTGGGACAGCAGGTCGGTTGCGCGTAAGACGCTCAGGCCTGGGTTGTGCCACGAGGAGGAAAAGGAAGAGAGTTAGCTGTAGAAAACGGGTGAAAGCACAGTCGGACTGCGTGTGTGCGCACCGAGACCGACTCGAAAGGTTCAGACCCATCAGCTCACACCTAGCTCATGTTTGTGCAACTCTTCAGCGAGGCTGCACTGCAAGCTTGTGAACAACTGCGGGAGGGTTGAAATTTAGCATCCTGAAGTCCTTTTTATCAAGACACGTAGTTAAGTATGCACAAGAGCTGTGACACATGTATCACACCATCATTAGGGATAGAGACTGCCTTACAGAGCCCCTTAAGAAAATACTAAATCCCACTTTTAAAACAACAAAACCTCCACTTTCTCCTTTCCCTAAAAAATAACCAAACAAAATCCAGCATGTTCAAAAGAAGTGTGGACAGAGTAGTCTGGGGGAACTTAACATGCTATAGACCTCTCAACACAACAGCATTTCACACCAGAATGCCTTTTTTCACTCCATCAATATTTTCATCTTTCTTGCTGTAACTTGCATAAATGACTAAATACATAGAAAACACTAATGATAAGTCTTAAATTAAAACTAAGCTCACCATCTTGACATTCACATTTTAAAATATGTATGAGACAATTCCTCTGATCTCTCTTTTCATGCACTTACCAACTCGCACTCACCAGTTATTTGTGCTTCCATGCCAAGTACAGCAATGAGCACAGACCCCCTCCTGCTACCGCTGAAAGCCTTGATACCCCTGGGAGCTTGAGGACCAAGGTCTTAAACTAAGCTCAAGAAATTGCTTACCAGGAATGACCAAACACATCCAGACTTACTCCCACTCAGCAACAGGAACTGCTTTGGGCTTTTATCCCTCATGCTCCATGCCTTGAGTTACCATTACTTATAAAAACACAAAGAAGTGTTCTTGATCTCAAACCTATTTTCTCGAGTTACTTATTCAAGAAAGGTTCTGGACACATTAGAAAAACTTGATGAACTTAATGACTGAATTAAAATAAGTAGGATGAAATTCAATAGTTGAAGTTTAAAGATCATACATACAGGAATTTCTCCTGTAACTGCTGTCTTGGTTGCATGGACCCCCCCATATTCTCTATGGTCTCCAAAGTTCTTGACACAGGTACTGGTCATTGAATGAACGCTTCATTTCTTTCCTGTTCACAGTTACATTCATCAAGATCTGCTAAAGAAAGCACATAAAGTGAGCTGCCATTATCTAGAGCCTTCTGTGCATGTGAATAGCTATTTACTGCACAAGGTGCCAGCTTTAGAGGACAAAGCGAAAGCCAAGCCCACCCCACCCCAGTGGGAAGGTCTCTGTGCTTCTGAGGACAAGGCCCCTCCTTCGCACCGGACTCTTCGAAGCCCACTAAGTGTTTAAGCATACAGTAGCAACCTATCTTCCCCAACCTCGTCCCCACAGATTGCTTTGGCAGAAAGACAATCGTTTTGTTTGAAGGCAGATACTCAGTAGGGACCACGCCAGCCTGAACCGTTTAACGCAGAGGGAACAAACAACAGCCTTTACATAGACGGGGGTCAAGCTGACACCCTGATCTGCAGGGATCACTTGATGGAAGCACATCCTGCAGGGAGCCAGTTCAGGAGCAGAGCTGCAGCTCACCCAGCACATTGCAGATGCTGGAAAGGAGCAGCACCAGCACAGTAGTGATCTGAACCTCTTTACTGCTGCAAAGAGCCTTCAAGTGTCAATTCGATGTTCTGTTCTTGGCAGTGATCAAGTCATACGAGTTGTTCCTGGGAGCGAGAGGGAAACGCAGATCCTGAGGGCTGCATTTAACAGGCTCAAGGTGAGTTTCATTATTTTCATCTTCTTTTTCCGATCATGGTTGAAGACCTTGGTGGGTTAACTGACGCACCTTCCATTTGGTGCTTTACTTCCAGCTATTTTATATTCACAAAGCAGCTTTTGCCCATTAAATTCCTAACCCCCCCAATAAAATAGCATAGGAATGGGATCCATCAAGCCTGACCTTTTTAACAAGAAACACTTACTGCCTTAAAATAATATAGGTGCCACACTTGCACATTTGCTTTTTTGCTCTCCCATTTCTTTCTAGCATACACAGTCACATGCTTTATTATCTGGTTTCATTTAAAATACTGAGTTAAGTCAAGATGTGAACACAGGAATAGGAAAAAGGAAGTGGCTTCAGTTTGAGAAGATCTGGCAGAATAACTTTCTAGAGGCAGATGAATGTGTCTGTGAGACTCACCAGCCAGACAGAAGCTTTCTTCCTTGGCCTATTCTCACAGATAATTGTGTTTTGCCCAGAGAGGTGGTGGCTGCCCCAGCCCTGGCACCATCCCAGGGGAGGTTGGCCGGGGCTCTGAGCACCCTGCTCTGGTTGCAGATGTCCCTGCTCCCTGCAGGGGGTTGGACTGGATGAGCTTTCAGGGTCCCTTCCCACCCAAACCAGTCTGAGATCTATGATATAAACAATAAGCAGCAGTGGGCCTCAAAAAGACTCACGAGGGCAGGACCAGGGTACTAACCACTTGATTAGTACATTGAGTTTGTTCCAGGAGTGGAATACAAGTCCCAGGCTCTGCCTCTTCCCCCCATGTGGGCTCATGCTCTGCTTGAGCCTGGCAAGCAACAGTTGACTTTACCTTGTACCCATGAAGGTAAAACAAGTTTGATGGGCAGCCTCAGGCACAGGGTAAAGCCATTTGGCACAGCAAACTCAAGCCTTCATTTGTGCCTGGCTGAAGAGGGCTATAGACAGAAACCTTTGGCCATCCTGTGACATACCATTCTGGGTCACAGCAGGACACGGTGGTACCAAAGTGATGGGAACATGTGCACAACACCCCTGGGCTGCTCACTGCCATCAGCTCCAGCAAAGGATTAGGCAGTTTGCAATGCATCTGTGTTGTTGAAACCTCATGTAAACGGTCTCACTGAGGCAATGACTGCAGGCACGTATAATTTTCTAGTCTAGTAGTTAACATCCAGGATACAAGCAAATCAAACCTCAGTGTGCAGAGAAAAAGCAAGCAAAATTAAGATCTTACACCCTCCTGAAAAGCATTCCATGCTCCACTTACAGCCAAGCTTTCTCACAGCATTTTAGTGGGCAGAGCCACCTTAGGTACCTCAGCTCAGGAGAGACCTCCCTGCTGCCAACACTCCAGCAGTCAGGACATCGCTGGCTTCAGGCAGGAATGCTGAGGCTTTCTTCATCACCTCTGCCTTTAACAATACCCTCAGTTAGTTCCCCACTCAAAATGCTGTCCCTTGGGGATCCCATTCCGAGGACACCCAGTCTGTGCACGTGTCGCAGGAGGAATGTCAGCGTTTGGCAGAGGCAGCATCAATGCTCTGTGTTATAGCACTTGGCCCAGCTATTGCCTTACAGTTGTTTCTGCAGCGCTTGCTACGAGCCTGACCCTCAGCTGTGAATGTTGCTGTAATACCCCAGGAAGGATAATTGGTTTGCTCCCAATTAGGGAAAAAAAAAATCTTGACCATAAACCCAAGAAGTACATGTGGGAGCTGGTTTTTGCATTAATTTCTTCCCCCTGGATGCTGGAGCAGAGGGAACATGTGTTTTTTCCTTTCTGCTCATATTGCAAACCCCATGAAGCAGAAGGGTTCTTCACCTTCCTGCAACTGGTTCTCATTACAGAGCTCTCTTTGGCTCCCAGAAGGAGATTCCTTCACCCAATGCCATCAAAGTGGGAGCAGTAGAAACTTGAATAAATAATTGCATGCTCTAACTCGGAGTGCAGGATAACAAAAACTTGGCAAACCACATTGGAATCCGACTAATTAGGAAGTGATTGATTTTCATGAGGTAGTGAGCTGGGGAGGTGGAAGGGAAGAGTCAAAAGAGAGAGTCTTGACACCCAGGTTCATGCAGACAGCCAGGGTTTGGCTGCATTCCAGGTCTGGGGGCTCTTCCATGTGCAGCTGCATCACTGCCCATCTACATGGGGTCAGAGACACCTGGGGGGCTAATGAGTAATGGATATGTTGGACATCAACAGAATATTAGTCCCCCCCTAAAAATAGAACCTGAAGCTGCTCACAAGGACAATGACACTCCTAGGAAGTGCCAAGTACTCACAATACCAGAAGTCAGCAGCAGCTGCTGATCTGGACAAAGGGGAAACAGAAAAACCAGCGGTCACTGGGAGGAGCAGCAGCGTATCTCTGCGCTCCTTCGCCTGCCGCTCCGTCACTGGCCTTACCGCGGATTGTCCCCGAGGAGACGTTGTCACTTGGTCCACTCCAGCTGCTTCGGGGAAGAAGTTGGCAGAGCTTTGCCTTCTGCCACACTCAAGCCAATGCCACAAGTCAGCAGCTTGCAAGGCCTGTCCCTTTTGGGAAGGGGACCAGACCCAGAAGGAAACCTTTTCAACTTTTACAGAAAACTACTGAGATGTCCCTGAAGGGTCCTCTTGAAACTATTTGCTCTACATCTCAATGTATTTAAGGCACCTCAGTTTATGTCCCCTGTCATTCCCAGGGGCAGCAGTGGCACTCGAGCTACAGAACTCATAGAAGTTGGAGGATACTCAGGGGCTTTAGCCCACATGGAAACCTCTGTCTCAAGCAGAGCTGCTCTCTACCCACTCCTGAGCTGTCAGCTTAACTCACACACTTCTACAAAGGTGTAGTCCCTTCACACCTTTGAAGCTTACTCCTAAAGGGCTCCAGATACTGTTTGCCCAACACCCCCCCTTGTTTTTTAAAAGAAAAAAAGTCCATATAATTCTTGGTGTAATAAACCTCTGAAAGCTGCGGGCCCTGCCGCAGTACAACTGCCATTGCCTGGGCTGAGGAATGGATAATGAATGTTTCATTCCACACGTTTAACTTTCAGTTCAGGAATTGCTCAAAGGCAAATCGCATTAGTCATAATCACTTGCTGAGTAATTTCCACAAATTAGTTTTGGTCTGTAGCTCCATTGCCCACAGTGCTTTGTTATTAATCATTATTATAAATTGATTCCTTCGTTGGCTGGTTCTATTAACTTGTAGGTGACAAAATATTGCTTTTTTCCTGATGGGGTGAACATCGCACACAGACCTGCACTGCCAGTAAAAATACCCAGCCCTACAGATTGAAATTCTTCTGCTGCAAGTTCTGTAAAGTTGGAATCATAGTTTTAGTTGGAAGAGACCTTTGAGATCATCCAGTCCAACCGTTCCCCCAGCGCTAACCCCTGCCCCTCAGCACCACGGGGGGCTTGGAAACCCCTCCAGGGATCACGGGGACTCCACCCCTGCCCTGGGCAGCCTGGGACAGCCCTGGAGGGGAAGAAATTGTTCCTCAGCTCCAACCTAAATCTTTGATCCTGACCCAGTGTTTAAGAGCAGAAATACCTTTTTGCAGGTTCACTGTTTCACACCAATAATTTAGGTTATTCCAGTAATCCACAAGTAAGAGGAACATGAGGGATGGCAGTACCACAGTGACCTGAGTATTACAGAGCTGCCCGCTCTGCTCCCCAGAGCTCCTCTTGTCCATCCATCCTCCCTTTGACTCCTACCCCTGCCCAGTGATTGTCTGGGTCCCCTGCTCTTGCTTGTTCAGGAGACAATCTGAGCAGTCCATTGCTGCTTCATGAGCCCTTTCATGGCTGGACCTGAGCAACAGAAACAAATGTCACATTCCCAAGTGCTCTGCAAAGAAAGCAGGATTTGCTCAGGTCCTCAGACACAGCAGCTTCTGCTTATCTGCTCTGGAATTCTCCTTTGTAAGCACTTTTGCAGCACTACGCTTGAGCCTTGACCACTGACTCCTACTCCAGCAGTGGCCTGCAAGTGCTTTTTATCCAGGGTGCCTGGCTGGGATCGGGGCTGTTGGTGGAGGTAGCAAAGAAACCTCTGCACTGTGAACATTCCTGGCATGAGTCAGGCCACTCATCCTTCAGTAGCTTTTACCAGAGGAATTCCTGGGCACAGCCAGGCACCACTTCTGCTCTGGAGGAGCCAGCCCAGCCGGCTTTGCAGCCACGATTCCCTTCCCTTTTGTTTTCTTGCCCCTACAGCAGTTGCTTGTCCACTGGAACCCCCAAACTGATCCTGTCACTGCCATTCAGGGAATCTGAAAGATATCTTTTAGGGGTAAAGAATCACTTGGCTCTGAACCTGAAAGCTCACAGCTCTGTAATCAAATGCTGAGAGAGGCTCTGGAGAACAAGAGCCCATCTGAAAAGAGCGAGAACATCTGTCAGCCCAAGTGGAGCTACTCCTGCTTTGCAGGAGAACAGCGTCAGCTCCACGGGCAGGGCTGGAGGCATTTGACTTTGCATGTAGAGCAAATACACCTATTTAGCCAGATGCTTTAGTCATCAGTCCAGACCTTACCCTCACTCCTGGTTAGGGTTCCAGTCAGGTGTGTGTAGGGTATTTCAGCTACACAGGGAACATCAGATGACAACAGGGAGTAGCCATCAGTGTGTCAGAATATGTCTGTAAACCACTCACCAGGCTCAGAAGGAAAATGTTCTTCCAGAAAAACCTCAGTGGGAGGATGAAGTCTAGAACAGGAAAGCCCAGGTAGCAAATGTGCTGTTCCCACAAGACACAGGAAAGCTGGACTTTGGATGTGAGGAAATCTGCTTCCCGAAGCCCAAGTCTGAGCTCAGCAGTTACCAGCACAGCCCCAGTGGGAGCAGGATCAGACCCAGGGCTTACTACTCTGGTTCCCAAACAGTGCAGCAACAACTGCAGAATGAACCCAGCCATAAATAGTTTAATAAGAAACAAAATAGGGGTTTGCTTGGGATTTAACAAGCCCATTAAAGACTGTTTAGAGTCTTTCAAATATAGTTAGCCCAGTGGCATCTGCACTCACAGGAACGGATATTCAATTACCATATAGCTGTGTATGAGCTTTTCCTCAGTGGCTCTCTTGAGGAATAGCCTACGAGCTATTTTCTGCAGTGCAGAGCCCTGTGTAAAATTATCCCAGTGTAAGTAGAGTGGCAAGACCACTCCTGTGTTACAGCTCCTTTGCTGAACTCAAAACTACAAGCTGTGCATTGTTCGCATTCTGTTCCTGACAGTTAGGGCTGCTGCAGTCCCATGAATCGATCCTGATTTATTGGCACAATCATTCTTACCAGCCTCGCTGAAAAGCAAATAAATACTGAGGAGTTAGAGCCAATTAAATGTCTGGTGTGCTCAATCAGAAACTGAAATTACTTTGCAGAGCAGCTCGGGCTGCCTTGTAGGCCCTTCTGGGAAGCGCAGGGAATCCCACACTCATTGCCACTGCACAGAAAGGGCAGCTGAAGGAGATTTGCAGTCAGGTCTGTCAGTTAAGTTCCTTAATTGGCAGGAGCAAGTGAGGATGAAATCAGTCCTGATCCCGAAAATATTTGCAAGGGTGGAGACAGAGAGGAGCAGTTCTGCCCTTGCCAGGGGAGCTACAGCACAGCTCTGGTTACCCACCAGGGTCGGAGGCAATGGGAGGCATCCTGCCTTCATTCCCTCAGCAGATGTACCAGCAGAAGCCCAAAGTTCCACTGCACACCAGAGACGTGCCCAGGAGGGGTGTCTCTGGACGTACGCCTGTGACTCTTGTGTGTTACGTGATGAAGCCTCCTATAGTCAGGCCTCTGACATCAGTGAGACTAGAGCTGTTTCAACTGCTATTCTTTACCTTCTATCAGACTTCTAATCGACAACATGCCAGCTCAGGGTGCTCCTGTGCCTGTACACAGCTGTAAACAGATGACCCATACATCCTGAGAGCACCCCAGACATGCTGGTGGAGCCCGTGAGCATCTCTGCTGGCATTACTGATGGCACCTTCCCCTTTATCCAGGGCTCAGAAATGCCACTGCAGCTGATGGCATCCCAGCAATAATTGTATTCTGAACTTCACAGCCAACAGCCTTGCCCCAGGAAAGCTCTCTGGTGGTGTTAAGAGCAAGGCCAGCTTTGTCTGGGGTGTACCTGTCGGCGAGTACAGCGAGGGGAATTGCCAGGTAATAAAGATCACAGCATTTATCTGTTATACCCCGTGAAGACGGTAACCACATAAGCAATTCTGTCCAGGTACTAAGTGTAAATTATGGCAGAGTTATTCCAGTTATTTTCAATGACAGGTATCAATCATCTCTCTTGATTGACAGACAACTGCAGGCCTGACAACAGCACTAAAGATCTGCTGTTCAGGCTAAATGGAAGAAGAAATTAAATGTCTGTTTACAACAGGGTGGTGAGGAACAACTGGAGGCTGCTGCTCCCCAGAATGGCTTTAATTACAAAGTATGAGTCCCCCTAGGCCCTGTGGGGCAAGTTGGGGATTTCCTTCAGTGATCTGAATTCAGAAAAAGAAACAAAACAAACCCAAAAAAAGAACTGTGGGATTCGCACAGCCATGAGGGTGCTCCTGGAGCACAGCAAGGAGACCCCTTTCTGCTGGGGCTCCCTTTCAGAACACCTGCAACGAGTGAAGAACAAACCTCCCTGCCCTGGTTTCTGTCTTGCCCGAACAGCAGAGCTGTGTGTCCACCACTGGTAAGAGGTAGGGTTAGGCCAACAACATGCTTGTATTCTTAGAAAATTATCTGCAACATTTTTCATTTTGGCAGAAATTCTGAATTCTCTTAGCTCAGAACTCAAATCTTTTAAAATTAAAATGCCTACATATCTGGGGCTGAACTAGAGCAGGTCTCTGCCACCCAGTGACCCCTCCCCAGCTGAGAGGGGGGATTGGGAAGAGCAGAGGAGACCTGCAGGTGGAAATGGATTTAATGAAACAGCCAAACCAACACCAACATTAAGTATAGGAAGTTACACTCACCCCAGTGAACATGCAGCAGTCACAGCAAACAGGAACATCCTCAGGAGCAGAAGGGTGAGTGGGACCCTCCAGGGATGGGCAGGAGGAGACCCTCTCCTCAGGCTTCCCCCTTTATACTGGGTGTGATGTTACTGGGTCTGGAAGCACCTGGAGCCAACTGGGGGCAGCTGCCCTGGCTGACTCCAAACTGCTCACGGCCTGCAGACAGTGGCACCCATCCATCCCAGCCAAACCAGAGCAGGGGCGTTCTGTAGGATTTCTGCATCTGTTTCTTGTGTAGCTGGAGAATCTTCCCCTCACAACTAGCAAATCCCACCACCCCCACAGCAACACAAAGCCTTTTTGTCACACTGTCCATCATCCCATAGAACAGCTCCTGTGTAATGTGTGGGGATAACACCACCCCACAGCCGACAGTGGAGAGGACAGGAGAAAACTGGTATCCCCACCACTCATTAGCCAGCGGAGCCCAGTGTGCAAATCCACGTCAAATAAAACCAAATAAAGTCAATAGTCAGAGTCAAATAAAACCAAACTACCCAAAGAACTGAGCTGAAGGGGAGTGATTAGCATTCCAACACTGGGATTTCTTTGGTCTCTCTTCTAGGGTGATGTCAGGAGGACAGTGGTGCCACGCACCGCGGATTTCATTAGTTAAAAGATTGCTTGTGCTTTTGCAGCTCCCTTGCAGCCAGCAATGTGAGGGACAATCAGAATAGCTCTGAAATGAAAGACCTTGGTGATGGTGTAACCAATAGTGTGAATATTGGTTGGTTTATCCCCGCTATGGAGAAACTTGCCATAATTAATCCTGAGTAACTGTCAAGAACAAAGAAGAGTTCCAAGTCTATGTCAGTTGTGATTTTTGTTTTGTTTTGTAAGTTCTGTTTCCAGTTGTGTTTAGATATTGCCATTGCCCAGGAGACGCTTCACTCCAGTTGCTCTTGCCTCCCGTGTCACAATTTGTTGTTATTTTTATAAAGATGGCTGAAGCTGAGCTGATTGATACCCTGCTACTCCAAGAGCAACAAATGGCCCCTCTTGGATGTGTATTTTTAGAGATAAATCGTAAAAGTCAAATACACATTTCTAATGAACCATGTGTGAAATCAACCCTGCTGAATTAGGAGGGGATTTCACCAGATGCCTGTAATTACTCAAAAGACAAACTATAGATAAACTAGCAAACATAAGGTGTTAGCGCAGTGAGAGGACCTTTATTTATAAGCAACATTTAGCACCATTTAATTCCTGAGCTGGTTTCTACTGACCATCTGTCAGAGCTGCTGTCAGCTTCACCAGCCTCCTGAACTTCGCCAGTCCTGGTGTTAGACTCCAGAAGATGCTGCGCTCGCCCACCACCATCCCACGGGGCCGGGGACCATATTGTGGCAGCGTGAAGTGGTGGTTTTGGCAGGAATAGAAGAGGCTGGCCCCGTGTTTCAGTTCTTCTCCTTCCAAAGCAGCAGGCGTCTAAATTGGATTAACTGGACTAAGGTGCTTGAAGAGGTAGCATCAGGTTCAGCGTCAGATGCCGTTGGGCCATTTGAGAAATAGTGAAACTGACCCCCTGTTGCAGGCTTGTGCTGTCTTCTCAAGCAGGGTTTAGGTGCAATGCATTAGCTGCTTCCAAGGGAGCTCACATGGCATAGAAGTCATCCGGGGCTTTTAAAATGTAGATTAATAAAAATGTCCTGAGAAACCTGGGAGCGAGTAAGGGCAGGGAGCACTCACGAGCTGGGCTGACTTGCCTCAGCACGGCCCAGCACAGATAATTGCCATAAACCTCAAAAGGTATTTAGAAGTATTAATTCTCTTTAAATTCTCTTTAAAAAACGTGGCAGTCCCTGCCAGTCCCCCCTTGGCATTCAGCGCGCAGCCTTTGATTAAGGCCCGTGGCTCCCGCCACGCGTATTTGTCACACTGACATGGGATGTTGCTGAGACCCTTTCCATTGTCTGCTGCGACTCTCCAGCAGCTCTGGGAGGAGGTTTGTTGACTTGGGTCCTCCCCACGTGTCCTCACACTGGTGTACGCTACGCTTGCTACCTCTTTTTAGCATTCTTTTCTTTCACTGCCCTAGTGAACACAGAAAATACCTTGTAATATAAAAAACCTCATGGAGTCCATAGGGGCTAATTCGTAGATCGTGCAGGAGTCTGAGGAGATGCGCGAGGTCGCAGGTACCTTTTGCTTCAAGCCGTTTGGGCAGGCGCGTTCTTGCGACAGTTCTCTCTTCCCGCGGGCAGATCTCCCACGGGAGTCGCAGAAATCTGGACACAATCCTTCCTCAAAGTCTGCTCCATTCGCTGGGCCGGCCGGTACGGTTTTGCTGTCCCTACCGTGCCTGGTGTTTGCCTCTGTAGCCTCAAGCGAACCAGCTCCTTGACTTCCCCACCTACACTGAATGCATGTGAATTACAGGTTGGTTCCTGCACTACAGGTGGACTTGTGGCAGCCCAGCAGCCCCTCCCACATCGTCGAAGGGACGGTCACCGACGTGCGAGTCCCACAGAACGCGTCCCGCAGTCTGCTGCCCTACCTCCAGCGAGCAAACATCCAGTACACGTAAGCCCGGCCTTCGCTTTCCGCACCCCGCTCCACAGACCCGGCTGCCAGGGCGCGTCTGCGTCTGCCGAGCCGAGCCGAGCGCGCCAGGAGCGTGTTCTGTGTGTCGTGGCAGTGGGACTGGCGGGCAGGGGGAGATGGCCAGCGAAACAGCCACTTTAGCGGGAGAACGGAAAGCCTCCTGCAGGCAGGCGGGCACTGGGAGCCAACCATCAGCTAACCGCTGGCAGTGTCTGCGCAGCCACCTCTGCTCGGGGCAGGGTGGCACTCGCTGACTGTGCAGCCTGCTCTGAACTCTCCGTGGAGCAGCAGCAAGGTCTGCGGGCGGGCAGGCGGGCGGCAGGCGCGGGGGCCGGTCCTTCTCCCGAGCTATAAAGGAATCTCCTCGTCGCGGTGCGTTCCTGCTGCTCCCCGTGACCCCACGCCAGCCTCGGAACAGGGACACGCTAAAGGCCACACATCTTTTATAGTGCTTCTCAAAAGCATCCCTGGTGGGTTTGGAGTCTGTTTATCATTTCATACGTATCAATACAATGCACTAGACAAGAGTTATCATCTCGCCATTACAGCCCTTTCAGTGAGATGCTGAAGCATCTGAATAATCAACAGATGAGTTACTCGAATTCTCAGATATCCGCTGAATAAAGCCCCGCGTGAGGCTATTTATACTTCTCGGTGAGAGAGGGACAGCACAAATCTTCTTGTATATTCTATGTGCTCTTAGCAGAATTCCATTTGCATTATAAGAATGGTCACTTTTTAATTGTTCTGAAAATAGAAAAACAAACCCAAGGAAATTATGTCCCATCTGGAGTACGGGCACATAAACAATCAGGAGCTGTGAAATTAAATCTATTCTTGTAAAAGTGACCAGAGCTTGATGCTGGCAGGTACTAATCAGAATTCAGGAAAGCAGGAAATACTTTTTTAACATCTTGGATGTCCTAATGACTTGAAAAAAACCACAGCTTTAATCTGACTGCAGGCTGAAATGCTTTATAATACTGATCTTAGGGTCTATAGCACTTGGCAAGGCAAGACCAGAAGCCCTTAGCTTGCTCTCCCTTTAACGCAGGCATATTTAATTTTCACTCAGTATTGCTTCACGTTTCTCCTGAGTTATTTTTAAAGTAACTGTCAGGCAACGATTGCAGAGTAGATAAAAACAAACCACACAAGATTTTTTGCTGTTTGTTGCGTTTCAGAGTAATGCTGCCAGGGTCCTCTCCCTTCGCCTCCACAGTGCGTAGGGCTCTGTGATGCTCCACACCAGCACAGCAACTCCCCAGAGAGCATGTGCAGGTTTTTCTAAGCCTAAAAAGATTTTTTTTTTAGTGGTTTCAAAATCAGTTTTTTAAGATCTGTGATCATAGTGTTAATGGATTATAGAAGAAGACGGCAAATGCTGCTCCATAAAGAAATGAAAGTGGCTTTTTCTTCACACTGGCCACATTATTTACATCACTCTGTTTTATCCACTTAAGGAGCTCATTGTGTTTTTTGAAGGCACTGTTACATTTCAGAGCAGTCGGAGTATTTATTTGGCAGCATATATTCAGAGAAGCCTGAAGCACCCTCCTGTCGAACGAAGAGCTGAAGTAACGTCAGGATGGTTTAACTCCTGCAAGATTTCTTCTAAATGTGATTATGATTCTGCTTTAGCCTGTGTGTTCTGCTGGCTTTTCAGTAGCACCGCTGTCTTTTTTCACCTAGGATTCTCATATCAGACCTACAGAAAGCAATAGAAAACCAAACTGGACTGAGGTCACACAGGAATCGAAGGTCCCTCTCTGGGTACAACTATGAAGTGTATCACTCCCTGGAAGAAGTACGTGAAAATTCATCTCCTTCCTCTGTCCCACTGCGCTGCTGGTTTTAACAAGGCCAGGGTTTCACTCTCTCTACAAGTTATGGCTGTTCCCCTTCAGAAATGTCCTAAATGATTCTTGTTCTAAATAGGCACCTTCTCAGATATTTCTATTTTTGTAATATTTGTATTCAGGGCTTATCTTTAACTGTAACTATCTGACAGCTTCTAAGTTTTGTTTTTAAAGTAGGTCTTGCATTAAATAAGAGATTTCAGTGAGGGATTAGTCTCACAGAGTCATTTAAATAAGCAATATAAGCAAACAGTATTGGCATAAGAGGCCCAGAGACTTAAAATCACTTAGGTACAAATTCCTGTCTAAGGGACACTACCCTGGGCAAGTAATTCCTCTTGATTTCCTCTGCTCACATCCATAGTTTCGGTCTGCACCAAAACACTGTCACTAGGCTGAGCATGGAGGGTGCTGCACAGACAAACAAAACTAAAAAAAAAAAAAGAGAAAAAGACAGACTAGAGGAAAATCCAAAACCACAGTGAGGACCGAGAGCTGAGATTAATAAATGAGGTTAATAAATGCATTACAGTTGCTTCCCATGAAGTGCAGAGACTGAAGCAACAATTTTATTTCTGTGTTTGCAGATCCAGAGTTGGATGCATCATCTGAATAAAACTCACCCAGATCTTGTTCACATGTTCTCTGTTGGAGACTCCTACGAAGGGAGACCGCTGTTTGTACTCAAGGTAAAGATTAAATAGTCAGTAGTCGAACAAAATCTGGGATCGGGGACAGACAGTTTGTTACTTCGGTTACAGCCTGTGCTCTGGAGATGTGGGTTAACGGTGTTCCCTAAGGATGAGTTGCTAAGATCCAGGTAAGAATGTCTCTGAATGTCATCTCTAATGAACAACAAAACGAAAAGCTGAAAAGGGAAAGCCAAATGCTCTTTACTTGGACTGGCTGTGCACAGAGATGGATTCCAGGTCAAGTCCAGTTTGCAGGGTTTGGATTTAAGGGAATGGGAAAGTTTTGTGTTCACAGAGAACTTAGAGACCAGTTGTGCTGGAGAGGGACCCCCCGAGGACTCTGGGGCCCTTTCCAGCACATGCCACATACGCTTCCTCTTTAGCTGCTGACAGTGTTCCCAGGCTGTGTGCTCTCAGCTCACATTATTAGGACCACAAATGAGAGGGTGTCAGCATGGCACAAAAAAACCCCCCAAAATACTTTCCGGCTTCCTTACCGCGGCATACCTGCAGATCGTTGTCTTGGCCATACCTCTGAAAGCCATACGCTTGTATTCCTGTATACCGGGAAATTCCAAATGCTTTAGTGGTTCTGCTTCTCGGGTATTCTCGTTCCTGTGCTTCGCTCATGTCATGAGACCTATTGATATTTCCATGGCTGTTCACACTCCAAGCTAGGTAGAAGATCGCGGCCCTACAAGAAAGCCGTCTGGATTGACTGCGGGATTCACGCGAGGGAGTGGATTGGCCCTGCCTTCTGCCAGTGGTTCGTGAGAGAAGTAAGTGGTTAATGATGTGCAGTGCCTGCAGTTGAGTAACCACTGCGGTTTGCTGGAACCGGTCTAACAGCTTATTCATCAGATACATAACTGGCTCTTAGACAGCTTCTTTAATCTGACCTGGGAAACACTTAAGTGTGTGATAAACAAAACCGACAGCGACAGCCAGACATGGCCAGGCACAGGACAACAATAAACTAGACACATATTGGCAGAGATAAGAAGTAGGGGTTTATAGCAAGACCTAAAACTGTGAAGATTGTAATTCTGGTACTGGTCCAGGTAAAGCAGAGCCAGTGTGTCCTGCTTCAAATCAGGTCAGCAGGACCTTTGCATAAAGAACGGCATTTCTTTCTTGTGTAACTCCATAGGAACAGGAGGGCAAAATCATAGAATAGAATCAAAGAATCATTTTGGTTGGAAAAGACCCTTAAGATCGTCAAGTCCACCCACTCCCCCAGCGCTGCCAGGGCACCACTGACCCCTGTCCCTCAGCACCACAGCTCCATGGTGGGGCTTGGAAACCCCTCCAGGGATCACAGGGACTCCATCCCTGCCCTGGGCAGCCTGGGCCAGCCCTGGGCAACTCTTGTGTTGTGGGGAAGAAATTGTTCCTCAGCTCCAACCTAAACCTCCCCTGGTGCAACTTAAGGCCACTTCCTCTTGTTGTGTGTTCCTTGGGAGCAGAGCCCAACCCCCCCTGGCTCCAGCCTCCTGTCAGGAGCTGTCAGAGCCAGAAGGTCTCCCCTGAGCCTCCTTCTCTCCAGGCTGAATGAGCCCAGGTCCCTCAGCTGCTCCTCACCACACTTGTTCTCCAGCCCCTTCCCCAGCTCCATTGCCCTTCTCTGGCCATACTTCAGCCCCTCAATGTCCTTCTGGGATTAAGGGGACCAAAACTGACTCCAGGATTAAAGGTGTGGCCTCCCCAGTGCCCAGCACATGGGGACAATCCCTGCCCTGGTCCTGCTGGCCACACTAGTGCTGATCCAAGCCAAGATGCTGGTGACCTTCTTGGCCACCTGGGCCACCAAGTGTGGGATCCAGCACTTGACCATGTTGAATGTTGTCCCACTGGACTTGGCCCATTGATCCAGCCTGTCCAGACTCCTCTGTAGAGCCTCCCCAACCTCAAGCAGATCAAGACTCCTGCCCAACTTGGTGTCCTCTGCAAAATGACCTAGAAGTACCTTCGCCTGCCCACCTTGGTCATGCATTGCCTTTCTTCACAAATGACACGTCCTTTCTTCTTCCATTCAACATTTCAAACTGGCATTAAAGTAAGAAGAAGCATCAGGATTAGAACACATTATGCTCACAGCCCCTCATTATATTAGAGATGCCATGGAAAGGAGGAGAGACACAATGATTACATTGTTTGGTTTAGGATGTTGCTTTTCTCATTAAATGAATTAGACATTTTGAGTAAGAACTCTCGGAAAACTGAAGGTCTCTCCATGCTTCCAAATCTGCAATTCTCTTTTGCTGGCAAACTCCTCCCGTAAGCACCTCTGCAGCCCAGCAGCCCACTTTCCATCCTCCTGGTGCTTACGGGCAGTTCTGAGAAAGGGCCTGGAAACAGATTTTTCCTGGCATGTTGTTGCCTCTAAGGAATAGCAACATAAGCCCATTGATTTAAGGCAAGCAAAAGGAAATGTTGGATTTATGTGGTGTTAGCTGCTTTTCTAGCCGGAGCAGCTCATGCGCATCCTTCTACTGCACAGGCAGAGATTTTATCCAGCTTTCTCTTCACCTTATGATCTCTGTCGCTTGTTTTTATTGAATTATCCACCTTCCCGTGTACAGCGAGGCTCTGCAAGTGATTTATCTTAAAAATCACCTCAATGCATGAAGGTCACTTAACATTCAAGCTCAAGACTGGGTGCTGCAAACTTGAGCAGATGTTCCCATCCAGCCGGGGAACCCTCAGTGTCTTGCTGGCACCTCTGGAAGTGGCAGCTCCTGAGCACCAGGGAATTCGAGATGGGGTGGAGGGAGGTGCCACCGTGGGGTGGAGGTGCCACCGTGGGGTGGAGGTGCCACCAAGCAGCCGGCGGGGTACAGGCAGCAGCTCCTCGCTTCCTGCAGAGCTTCTGGAGTTGTTCAGCTGCACAGGACCCGGCTCCCATCTATCTGGAAATGCAGAGCAGATTAAAGCAGATCAGACCTGGGAAGTGAGGATGGGGAGGCTCTTGGCTGCCTGCTACGCAGCCTTGTTCTGCATTTGGGCAAATGCAATAGTTAGAAAGAACAGATGGACTAGAGAAAAGACGAGAAAGGTAGAGCAGTTAAAGATTAAAAAGAGAAAGAGAATGCACAGGGAAGGGTTTTGCATTAGGTGAAAATACAATTGAAAGCCCAAACCCAGCCTACTCATGTTCTGAAGCAAACAAAAGGAGAGCAAAGTCTATTGCTTGGGTTGGGAGCTTGGTTTTTTGTTTAGTTTTTTTTTTTAATTGGTTTATGGGTTTTTTGTGGGGTTTTTTATTATAACCTACTCCGTCAGGAGTTCCAGCCTTGGCTCTGTATTCCATAGGTCTGGTGTTAATAACAACATCCCTGGCTGTTTCTGCAGAAGATGCCCCTGAATGCTAATCAGGACTTCCACCAGGGTTAGCAATACTGGTGGCCTCGTGGTCCTCCTGGTCACTGAAGTTCAAGTTAAAGTTAAAGTTAAAGGGGGCAGCCCTGGTGACAGTAACCCCAGACAAAGGTAAAAGCCGAGGGCAGATTTTATTTAGATTTTCTCAATGCTGACATTGGTATTGATCGCTGCCAAAGCCAGGCCTGAATCCCATCCGTTCTCTCCGTAATAACGAGCTAAGAGAGACACACGGGCTGTCCAGGATGCAAAATGGCAACTCCTGCTCCCACTATTCCATGCTCGAGACTGATTTATGAGCCAGCCTGTGCCTATAGGTTGCATAGTGCCAATTAGGCAGCCATTAGGCTGGTGGACCAGGCCCCAGAGACCAGTCTTTACCAGGCATTTTGCAAGGATCAAGACCTCAGATTCTCCCTCAGGAATGTTTATGAAGTGCTTGACTGCAAAGACAGGATGCCTAAAATAAAACGTACACATAGACAGGATGAACCAGGACAACGATCAGAGGCAGGTCCAAGCAGGAGACCCAGAAAGCATCCGTGTTAAAAAGGGTTGGCTCTTCTGGCCATATGGTCAGAAGGCCGTGGAGCTGTAAGTATTCCCGCTTTAAGATCTGCTGAAAGCCAGTGTGGCACTCGTACTTATTCTGCAAAATTCCATCCACAGTCCGTGTCCTGATGGACAAAACATCTGCAATGTGCTGCATCAACAGTCAGAGCAGCACTCAGTCATTCATTCCAGCGCTGAAGTCCACAGTGTCAGGAAAACAGCTTCGCATTCGAGTTCGTTTCTGGGTCTTGCTGAGTTCCATCAAAACCAGTAATCCTTTAGGAGTCAGAGAATCTATTTCCCTTTGCTATCTGTTAACTACCAAAGCCTCGGTATGCGTTAAAGATTACACTTGTCAACAGCCTTAAAAGTTTTGAAGAGGTACAGCTGAAATAAATGCCTGTTCTCTTCACCTAAAGCTCCTCAGCTGGTGTTGGTTTGACTTGAGAAACTTTTTATTGTGCTTTAAATCATCGCATCATCTTGCTCTGTGAAATCTTCCTATCTGGGTTTTCCTGCTGTTCATCATTTTTTAGTTCACCCTTGTTTCCAAAAGGCCAGAAGCCTCTAAGGGCTGTGTCTTGGCCCCGTGCACCCTCCAGGGATGATGGCACTGTGCGGACTCTGCTTTTTTCACCTTAAAGGATGACTCATCTGGTGACAGATCTCTCCACAAACTCTCCGCAGCTCTTTCAGTGAATGCAGTACAATCATCAGAGCTTAATTTTTATTGTTTGCCAGACTCTCCAGTCTCCCCAGCTGGCTTTTTAGCTGCCCAACCTCAGAAAAAAAAAAAATTGACTTCTCTGAGTGCTCCCTATATATCCATTATCTGGAGGAAAAATCCATCTCTTTCATCCTGCAGCATCTATGTTTGAAACACTCAGCCTTACTTATCTTTATCTATCTCATTCTTCTCTGTCAGGAGCTTCTGCCTGAAACGCTATTTGTTTTTTCTCCATCAGAGGGATCATCTCTTCCAGCCTCTTCACTCAGCACTTCATTCATCAGCCTTTCAACAGCAAGAGGTGCTGGTACAAATGCAGAATCTGTTTTATCCTTATGATTTTTTTTCATCCTCTAAATGCTGTTCCTGCCAGTTGAAGTTTCTGGGTGGTAATCACATCTTTGTGTATGTAGTTTGTGCTTCTACTCAACATCCCCCCTCCACTCCACAGCTGGTTCAGTTTTGAATGAGTTTGGTTATTTCAGAAGAATCACAGAATCAGGTTGGTTGGAGGAGACCTTTCAGATCATTCAGTCCAACCATTAACCCAGCACTGCCAGGGCACCACTAACCCGTGTTCCTAAGCATCTTATATCCCACGTCACTCTGAGTATCTCCATCTCTCGAGCACATCCTTGCTACTGAAAGCAGAGGTGACTAATGTGCACCACCTCCGAGGAGAAGGAAGAACGTAGCAGTGAACGCGATCAGTAAAGAGTTTCCCAGACTGGGCCCTCAGTTCCAATGCTTTTTTTTTCCAGTGGATAAAACCAAAGGTGATGCCAAAAAGGCGAGTGCAGTACCACGGGATCACCACGACGAGGCATGTGATGCATTGGTTTAAAAGCAGCTGTGGCAAACCAGTTTTCTGCTGTGCAGCATTTCTTCCTCTCTTGGTCCATGGCGGATTGCCCCAGGTCCCATTCCACAGTTAGACTGTTCAGAGAAGGTGATCTCCTTTTCTGTGACATCTTCACAGTGGTGACAAAACAGTGAACACGGTTTCCAGTTTTCCTTTTCCAAAAGGAAATGAGTACTGTGCGATTTCTCTTGTGCACTTTCAGCTACTCAGCTGCATCCTCCTGTCTGTGATCTTGAGAAGGTAAAAGTTACTTTCATTTGTTTGCAGCTATCCCCTTTTCACATCTGGATGAAAGAAGGGTAACCCTGCAGCTGTATTACGCCTCTAGGAGGAATCCTTCACGGACACGTGCTAGTGCAAACTCCCATGTAACTATTAATCACGAGGACATTCCAGTTCTGCCCCGTGCAGGCTTTCAAGCTGTTGGGTATGTTCTCCTTCAAGGCATGAAGAGAATTCACATGGTTGTTCCATCCTATTACTTGGCCCAGGGAAGAAGTTCTGCTTTCTGTTTTAGAGGTCCACTCCTGCAGGATGCTGCTGACTAATTAGGGGCTCAGTAAAAGCCCTGACATGCAGAAACACTACTGAGCATGAGAAAGGACTGCGAAAGAATGCTCTGTGTGTTGGACGATTCATTTGTTCCAGAAATGGAATTACAAGCAGTAATTTTTCATCTTAATTATTTGTGTCTCAGAAAAAAAAATAGAGATAAAAAGGTGTATGGAGACAGAGCTGACTACTGACTTCTCAGAGTAGCAAGGAAGGCCTGAATGGCAGGTCATTGTGTCACCCTGCCGAACTGTCAGACACACAGCAGTGAACGTGGTGTGTCACTGTCAGAAGGGCTGCTTTACCAGGTGTCTCACTAACGGCACGGAAGCGTTAATCCTCTTTAGCTGAAGTGGTTTTATGCAATTTCTGGTAGAACAGCAATGGAGTAAATTCCTTGTGCTAAAATAGTAACTGTTTAATTCAGTGTGATTAATTCAAACCCAGAAACAACAAGATCTGACTGTTACCTTAAATTTAACAATAATTAGTTGTTAGACAGCAAATTGTTCTTAAGCTCAACTGCCATTTCAGAGTTTCTCTCAACCCTGTCTCCTCGCTTCTTCCATCTCAGGCAATCCCCTTACTTTATAAAAAGCCCAACTGCATCCTAAATCCATTTTAAACCTGGCCTTTTATCACCTTGGCAGTTTGCAGTACAGACCTTGTGTTCACTTCCTCCCTCAAACTGAATCCCCTACGGACTGGCTCCTTGGCCAGGCCAAGCTGGTGTCGCTGCACCACCAACCAGCGCTCTGCCAGTGCCGGTGATCGCCCCACTCCTGTTAAGCACGGGGCCTTTCCCCCCACGGCAGGCAGATGGCTCGACGGGGCTGGCAGGGTGCCCATGTCACCTGCTGGCTCTCTCCTAACGCCACTCAGCCCTTCGGGCCGCTCTGGCCGCCAGCACGTTGCTGCTCCTGGTCGCGTGAGGGGGAAGCAGAGTGGAGCTGGGGGAAGCTGCATCGCTCGGTAAGCGGAGAGCTCTGCGCCAACTACAGCGCGGTGCATTCACTCACGGTTTGTACTGCTCTTGCTTGTGTCATAGCAAAGAGAAAACGTTTCACCGCTGCCAGGGGTAGGGGTGGTGGTTCGCAGGACCGCTGTTTGGAGCGTTTGAGAGCCATGTCACCAAAGGCAAGGTGTGGGCTTTGCTCCAGCAAGAACCCACCTCGTAAGGCATGTCGCCGGCCTCCCTGTTCGGGGAGGTAAGATTATAGCCTCTGTGTCCCCCGATTACATATATCAAATAAAACTGCCAGATGAAAACAGCATGAAGCACAAAAATAACTTTCATCAGCAGGCATGACTGTGATCTCGCTCACACCAGGCTACACCACCTACACTCTTGCTTTCCATGAAGAGGAAAGCTGCACCGGGTCCACAGCGGGTTGCGTGCAACTCTACTCTAAAGGGTACCGAAATGATTAACCCTATCACTACAAAGAACAGAACTGAATAATTGACATAACTGGCTCTGAATCAACGTCATGATTTTAAACCTTGAAGAGCATTCCTGGGGACTGCAGTGCTTTCTGGAGTCTCTCCCAGTAGTTTGTCAGTGGCAGCAGGCATTAAACTAACACAGCGTAGCTCTACAAAATTCAAAGCTGCTTGGCATTTTGCAGTCTGTGTTTTGTTCAGGTTTTGAAATGGTGGTGCTTTTACCTAGTAAGGAGAATACATTCTTCACAGGATTTCAGATATATTGAGCATCAAAAAGAAAATCTTAATTCAAATAGTTTCATTATGTCACTTTCTGCAAATTAGGAAAGGTGCGGAAATACCCGCAAAGCTCACCCATGCGATTTTCAAGGGATGTGTTACCTTAAATTATTTATATTTATTTTAAGGGGATTATATGAGAAATATTTTAAAGAGCAGTTTAGAATACAGAACACTACAGTGTAACAAAAGGGATGATTAGAGATGTAAATGAATGGCAAATGTAAATACAGACACAAGCAAATGTGCCAACCTCGGTATCACAGAGGTGTAAACACCCACCTCAGAGACACAACAGGAGCTTCAGTTGTTGCTGCTGTCTAAAAAGGGAAGAACATTAAAAAGTCAAGGCAGTGGGGTGTGGTGCTTTGTTCCCTCCCCAGCCAAATTACTTCTCACTAAAATAAGTATGATAAAAATGTTCATTTTCCTTGACTCGTGTTCTGTATCTGCTCTAAGAACAATCTTACAGATTTCACATCCATACTTACTGTACCTTCCCCACCTCAGCTTCCTCTGCTGACCATCACGCTCGAGGCTCTCCAAAAGTAGAGGGTTTTCTAAATTCGAAGGGAACGAGCTGCCTGTATTGATGCTTGTGCATGTAAATTACACGGAACACCACACAAGCTGATGTAATGTGAACCTTAAATGCTTTAAGACATGCCCTGAGCTCACCAAACCATCACCTGGTGGAAACAACAGCACTTCCTCCTCTTACAGGAACTAAACCCAGCTGGACTTATCTTAGAGGTCTCTTCCAACCTAAACAATTCAGTGTTCCTATGATAACCTTGTTTCCTCAGCTTAGAATCTATTCCACTGACTTTCAGCTCCTTGGTGAGGAAACACTTCGGATGCGTTTGCTTCTCTGTCACATGAGTTGTATTGTCCTGGCTATCAAAAGTACCTGAGAACGAGAGAGAACTGGGTCTTTTGAGCCCCTTTTTCAGCTGTTTGCACGCTGCCATTTGTCACATTTGCAGGAAGACTTTTGAGCACAGCTCTGAGGATGTCAGTGGGGCTGTAAGATCAGGTGTCTGTACTGCCAAAGGCCACGGTACTGTCCCAGCCCCTCACAGCACTTACGGGAAATTCGCTTTATTACGGAAACTGCTTTTTTTGGCTTTTTTGCTGCAGGCTCTTCAGACATACCAGACAGATCCTGCCATGAGAAAGATGCTGACTCAGCTGTATTTCTATGTCATGCCCGTGTTCAACGTGGATGGATACCATTTCAGCTGGACACATGTAAGTAGTATCAGGAGCAGTACTCAAAAAAATCATTCAGCCAGGAAAGATTGAATGGCCCTTGCCTGATTCTGAGGTGACTTTCAGTATAATCTGGTCCCTCACTTGGTGGCATGCAGAATGGAAGTTACTCCAGTTACAGTAGAATACTGAATGTCTTTACCAGGGTGGTTTGTTACATGTAGATTTTTTCCCAAGATATAGTAATACTGCTATTGAACTATTTTATAACTTACATTAGGATCGATTTTGGAGAAAAACAAGATCAAAGAACACAAGGTTTCGGTGCCATGGTGTCGATGCTAATCGGAACTGGAAAGTGAAATGGTGTGGTAAGTCTGGAGATACTTTGGCCCAACAGTTCAGATTACCCCGTATTTAATTACCCAGTAGAGTAAGTGGATTAGGTCATGGCTCTTGTGCAATGTTCTCTTTTCCATAGCTAAAGCTGAAGCTACTTTCCCATAAAGCCACAAGCCAGGGCTCAAATCTTCCTTCTAGATCCTTAAAAAATCGAGGCCCTGAACTTTGGAAACCCACCTCTCATCAGAAGCCAAAGCTTTCATGGTGAGCGTGGTGAAAGTGTTTTTCACACACGTACAGCTGTTGTGTCCTTCTGCAGTGGTCTAAGTAAGCGGGTACAGAGCGCTGAGCCCGGCCCAGCACATCTCAGACTTTACCTGACTACAGCTTTAGGAAACGTTTCCAACTTCGTCTTATTTAATCTGTCATTTCTCTCAAATGGCTTTAGGACACATGGAAATGTCAGAGTTGTTTTGCTGGCCTCACAGAGAAATGTCTGGGAATATTTTAGGGCCATTATTATTAGGATTTAATAAAGAAAGAAGGTGCTTCTAAATGCATGGAAATCCAATTTTTAAATCCCAGCACTCCTGTAAATACTTTTGTAAAAAATTGGCCTCAATTTTGTGTAGAGAATGCAGCAGTTATGAAACACGAGCAGAAGGTTTGGGATGGGTCCACTGGAGAAGAAATGGCATTTTATTAACTCTTACAGCAAGAGAGAGCAGCTCACACAGAGTGAGCAGCCTCACAGGTTCTGGTGCTGCAGGAAGTACGAGCAGTCTGGTGTGAAATCTGGCAGTCTATACACCTGGCTCTACCTTCAGCTAGAGTTTTGGGAGCTGTATGGATACAAGGGAGTGTAAGTCACCTGCCTGGAGAGCTGAGAGGGACCAGAGGTGTACATTTCACGCAGACCTGTGAAATATGCTTCCAGTTTTTCTCAACTGCACTTGCAGCAAGGAGAGGACAGACACAGAAGCAGGTACAGAAAGCCTCTGATAGCTGAAAATCCCTCTGCTGCAGAAGAAGGGCAGCCCTGGGGCTCCTACCGTGACCTCTGAGGCAATTTTATGCTGCAAAAATAATGTAAAAATGAACCAAAGTCCTGCGTCACTGTTACCATCTTTTACTTAACTTTGTAACTCTTAGGATCTAGAGTCTGAGTCTTGTGAGAAGCAGCTGAGGGACCTGGGGTTGTTGAGCCTGGAGCAAAGGAGGCTCAGGGGAGACCTTCTGGCTCTGACAGCTCCCTGACAGGGGGCTGGAGCCAGGGGGGGTTGGGCTCTGCTCCCAAGGAACACACGACAAGAGGAAGTGGCCTTAAGTTAAACCAGGAGACGTTTAGGTTGGAGCTGAGGAACAATTTCTTCCTCACAACACAAGGGTTGCCCAGGGCTGGCCCAGGCTGCCCAGGGCAGGGGTTGGGTCCCTGTGATCCCTGGAGGGGTTTCCAAGCCCCCGTGGAGCTGTGGTGCTGAGGGCCAGGGGTCAGTGGTGCCCTGGCAGTGCTGGGGGAGTGGGTGGACCTGATGGTCTCAAAGGTCTCTTCCAACATGAATGATTCTTGGATTGTAAGTCACAACTGCAGGCATTTTGGGGACATACATTTACTGTTCAGAAAAGAGCCACCGGCGTAGCTGGGAAGAGCAGTTCTCTTGCAAAGCCTTCAGAGCCAGTGCAATGTTAATACTGACAGATTTTTTTTCTAGACCTGATTAATTTTGCTTGGGTTCAGGTCACTCTGTTCCTCCCTCTTCCTGCTCCCACCCGCCGTATTAAAGCACACTTTTTACTCAGGCCTGAAACTGTCTGCTTAGCGCTCGGTGAAATCCTTGTTCCTAGTCTGAGTGCACTATAGCAACACGCACACGCGTCGCGTGCTGAATCCACTGCCTGCTGTATTTCTCCCTGGCACTGACGGGTGCCCACCCCGAGTTATTCCTTCAAGGTTGCTGGTCATCCCACCAAGCACGTGCTCTGCTTCCCTCACCAGACCCCAAACTCTGATTCTCTGTTTCACCAGAGAATAAAGAGCTCTTTCATGAACTGGGCTGACTGGTGCTCAAAAGATCCTCACCCAGCGCCCCATGCTCTCATTAATCTGACACTAAACGAGGCAGAGAAGAATCTGGATACTATCACACTTTGAGTCTTGATAATTATGGTGTGTTTCACATTTAATACTGCGTGTGCTCATAGAAACCTTTTAGTTCAGTTCAGTTGCACTTACAGTTTGCAGATGGGTTTGAACTTCACCATGGGGCTTCCAGGCAGGTGTGCTGTGGCAGAATCCAGCCCCAGCAAACGCTGGCTGCAGTGAGCTAGCTGGTGGAGATACCACCACATCGTTCTCCTTTCCTCTTCCCTTCCAGCGTGGGACTTCGATGTCAGCTTTATAATGTTGCTTCCGTATTCTCTAGGGACTGAGAAAAGGGCCATATCACTGATGGTGGCAGATTTCACTTCACAGTGCCCTGTCCCCAGAAGGGTGCCCAGAAGCTGCACCCAGACCCAGGGGAAAGCTGACAGCAAGACTGCTGGGGAGGAATGCTCCCTGGAGCAGATAAGCATGTAGATGTGCAATAGCTACCAAAGTGGTTTAATGTTCATGAAACTCAGAAACTTCACAGGGGTTGATAGCTACTGTGTCAATTTTTTCCTTCTTGTTTTACTTCAAATGAATTCCCAGCCTGACAGTTGAGGCCATCCTCACCTGATCCAGGGCCACCATGGAGAGCCTCTCTTTTTCTTACCAGCTTCACTGACAGATCAGCATTAACTACAGCGGGATTGCAGTTGGCTCCCCAAAGCAGGCAGGCAGTTTTCAGAGATGGTGTCTTCCCTGAAAGTCACTAAACTGAGTCATCTTTTACCATTGGGTGACTTCATCATTGGCTTGTAGGATTCTGCTGCTTCTGTCTTAACAGTGACGTCCGTTTCCGTGACACGGTGCGTACAGCCAACGCTGTAACGGGGGGTGCAGTATCCCCGAAAAGCCCCGGAGGCTCCAGAGGCTGATAAATGGCTCCTCGAGCTCGGAGGCAGAACGCCCCGGGGATTCAGATGACTTGGTGGCCATCTGTTCTGCAGGGAGGAGACCATCTGCCCTCCATACGACCCTCCCGTACCCGCTGCAGTCCAGGCACTAATACCCTCTGAAATCCCCACCTGTGGCCATTGAACGGGAGCCTCAATTTCCGTATTACAAATGAAGCTGCAGCATTAAATTCTTCCACTTTTTAATTTTTTTTGATGTCAGGTTGATTGCATAACCCTGTAGGAGTTCATATTGTGCCTTCTGACATGCTGCTCTTATTGTTTGAAGACAGCAGTGCTTACTGGACAAAGGAGAGCTAATAAAACACTGCTTCTGCGAGTCCCTAAAGACACCGGGGAACGTCGCAGCTGAACTATTATCATTCTGTGGGTCAGTGTAAAACGTGGCATTTTGAAATCATGGTGGATAAAAGAGCAGAGTGGATTTGCATAAATATTGTTCTTTTAGGTCCAGGCCCTAAGCTGTAAATGAGATGGTGGCTTAGGTCCAGAATTGCTGAATGATAAAGGAGCCACTGCCACATCTTCTTTCCTGAGTTTCATCTTCCAGTACCTTGTGGGATATTAGAGGCAGGCTGTGCTTCCACAGCTCACTGCCACCTGAGCAGCGTGACGTGCTGAGAGGTATCCTCACAACCAAACCCCTGCCCTAAACTCAAAGGAGAATTCAGTGCTGTGCAAACAAGAAGTGATACTGATTTCAGCTAACTGAGAAATCATGGAATCACAGAATTGTCTTGGTTGGAAGAGACCTTTAAGATCATCGAGTCCACCCGTTCCCCCAGCACTGCCAGGGCACCACTGACCCCTGGCCCTCAGCACCACAGCTCCACGGGG
>JANHGN010008302.1:0-51736 GCA_024605025.1 Megaceryle maxima
GGAGGTTAGAGCAGGGATCTGTTGTATTTAGTTAAAGGATCTCCTGTTTATCATATGCTTTCAATCATAACCAAACCAGGATGCAAGTTCAAATATATACATGATTCTTTTTTGTTTGTTTGTTTTGAGCAAATGGTGAAATTAAGAAGTTAAGGAAAAATATACTGGGGCTGCAGGAAAATCCTTGTAGTCATAAATACAACAAACAATCTCTCAAAAAAAAAAACATTTTGGTGATTGTTGCCAAAGACCATCCAAATAGATTTTGTTATACAAAATACATTATTGTTAGTTTGTCTGCAAGCTTATGTTTGTGGTTTAAAAGGATATCACTGTGAGATAGAAATCTGTGAAATAAGAATAAAATTAAATGTTAGGCTTAAATATTTCAAGAAGTATATTCTTACAGAATCATAGAATCATTTAGGTTGGAAAAGACCCTTAAGATCATTGAATTAATCAAGTAGCACTAGTATTATTGGTATACACTGGTATAATATACCAATATATTATAATAGACCAATATACTACAATATTGGTATAATTATTATATGCTCATAGTAGGTATTATTGGTAATAGCTGCAGTTTTAATTTCTGTGAAAGAGAAGGAGGCCTCTACTTTTTTTTTTTTTTTTTTCACTGAATAAGGAGGAATTAATACAGGAAATTAATATAAGTGGGAAAGGTTTTTAGAACCAGTTTACTAAGTTTATTCATACATGGAAAAGACAAACTTGCCAAGATTAAAATGTACAGCTGAGTTTAAATGATGATGAGAATGCTGCCTGGATTCTGGTCAGAAACATTTACATAGTATAATGCAGTGCAAGTAACTGCTGCTGTAGAGACAAAGCTGTATCCTATGTTATGTTGTGCACAGGACAGCATCCAGCTGTATCAATCAAGGTTGTATTTTAAGTAGGGTGAGAGGTCATGCAGACTGCAATGGGGCAGGCTTTCAGCAGAGCATGGCTGCTGGAAGGAAGGAGGGAGGAAGGAATGAAGTTATCCTTTAAAGCAAACAGAGTTGGTTAAATAATGCCATGAAACTTCCAGTTCTCAATGATGGTCAGAGATCAAGTTGTGTTTGTATATACAGGGCTGAAGGTTAACCAGTAACTAAAGTCTTCCCTGATTGCCACAGGTTTACTTTTTCTCTGTCACTAATGTTTGCCAAGAGGGATTTTGTGAGATTAGAAAAAATACAGCTGGGCAAACGGGTATATTATAGGGTTTACCCAAACAGAGGGGAGGACCACACTGATACCATACACATGGTGAGTTCAGACCACTCTGAGAGGCCTGATGGATCATGTAACAAGCAAGGGCTGAATGCAGAAAAAATTTTAAGAGAACTCTTTGGTTAAGACCACACTTCCCTCTCATTTTGTATTTCAAAGAAGCTGCAACAGTACATAAAAGTACTACAACTGAAAGAAGATATAAAACAATATTTTTTTTTCTACTTTCCCCAGTGCCATTTGACAGCCCTTTTCACAGAGCTATTTTCATTCTTTGCAGTCTATAGTATTCACACCGTTTTCTGAAAAGATCCTGATAGTCAAAAAGCAGTGTAAATAACTTTTCTCAGTAAACAGTGGCAATGACAATAATAATAAGCAGCACATGGTATGTAATTGCAATGGTTTTGTCTAGTAATTTTCAGATAACTGATAGTGGAGAGAAAGATTTCCCTTATGGAAATTCTTTCCTTTGGCACTTTGTTCTTTCTCTTTTAGCCAGGCAGAACTGGCTCATTTATCTCCATTCTCTATACTTCTGTTATTTCTGCAAGCTCTGTTGAGAGTTTAACAAATATTTATTGGTAAGATACATGATCTTGTCACCTCATTGGGCTGTTGAACTTCTTTGTTCACTGTTGTTTACAAGAATAATAATTTATATTAATCTAAATATTGCTGAGGTAGAAATTATTTCTGATATAAATGGTCTTGCAACAAACACAAAAAAGACTATTGAGGTGTCTGTTTCCTATTCCAGCATGTCTGTGCATCCAGAACCCAGTACAAGGTGACTCCAGTTGACCATTGTACTACAACTGATAAGTTGCAGTAATGATTCGTGCAAAGGAGTGTACTTTGGCAATCATTTCTTGCTCAGAAACTTCATGCTCAGGAGACATTGTATGTAAATACAATTTCTCATGTCTAGTAGCAGGAATTAAAGATTGCCTCAGTATGCTTAGCATGTGTCAGGATAGGCTTTAGGACAGACTTCTGCTAAGGGGAATTACTTTGCGTGGATAATTCTTTTCTCAATAATATTCCATACAAATACTGACTCTCTTATTATCACAATACATTTTTTTCCTTTGATCTATTATGTACATCACTGGAATAAGATATATTTGCTTTTTAAAGCAAATCTTATAGCCCCAAGTAAATGAAGTCTCCTAAGCAAGTATGCATTGTTAATGTATTAAAGGCAGAGAAATAAAACAGAAGGCAGCAATAGAAGTTTAAAATCTAAACTAAATTCCTGAAGAATGTTTATGTCTTTCAAATGTTGTATAACATTTCTAAGAGTCAAACTCCTCCATCTATACCCTTGCTCAACATAACTTTACTGTATGTCAGGGGTTACAGAGTAGTAGGCACTACTGCTTTATTAAAAGTCTCTTTACAGACTGATTGATTTGTACAGTTATGAGAATCTTCTAAATTTATAGCAATTATGAATTCCATTCCTCAGCTCAAACTAAACTACCCTTAATTTTGCACTTCTTAACTCCTGAAAAAAAATCAAAGCTTGAATTAGATTATTTGGATAGTACAGCAAAGTATCATAACAGAGCTGGATCTGGTACAGGAGGCTTCCGTTCCTAAATGCTAACTGAACTGTATGGCAATATCACATACCGAGTTCCATGCAACTTGCACATCGGCAATTTCTGCATTACAGACTCCATTTTTGCATCACAGCTTAAAAGATGAGAATCTTTACTTTTGCTTTTTACCTGAAACTGACTTGCACTTCTGTAGAAAAGAACTGCAATCAGGACTTTGCAAGACTGGTATGAAAATTTCTGTCAGTTTTTAGTTATGTATGCTGCTACCAAAGGGCAAAAGAGTTGGATATCTTCTGTTTAATACAGTAAAATCATTAAAAAGCTGGAACTTTATCATAAATTTTCACTTAATTCTACTTGGTATCAAACCAGGAAAAAATTCAGGAGTTTCAGAACTATAAGGTCAAAGTCCACCTATTGTAACACTTTACTTACTGGCCCTCCTACAATAGGAGATAAATAAGTAATCAAGGATTTTTAAAATTAATGTGATTAAAGCAATAATTATATTTTTAATCCTGACAGTCTAATATCAACAAAACAAAAGACCTATAAAAGCAGTCAGTAAGTAAATATTTGTGCATGAATCACCAAGCAAAGGTACTATTAAGGCTTACTTACCATTGGCTGTTGATTACAAATGAAAGCTAATAGTCTGGATTCAAAAAACAGCTTTCAGAACACTTCAGAATTACTTTCAGCATTGTCAAGAAGTAAACAGCTTTTCTTTAGATACTCTTACCTTAGCAGTAAAGGAGCATTAAGGTTTTAATGCTAACACAGTTGGGCACCTTCTCTTATTCATTAGGTGAACTTTTATAAGGACCAGTTAAATGGTTGAGACTTTGAGACCATTAAAAAGGCTTTCACATTTTTCAATAGTGCAAGTTTTTAAACACTTAAGCAAATGTAGCTGCAATGCTGTTGAGACCAGACTGAGTTATTCAACATTTTTATAGAGTTATAGTCAATCAGTTTATCGTTCCATGGTTGTGTACTGTTGAATAAATTCTTGCCACTGGGATCTTTTAATGTTCTGTTCACCCATTGGATCTCTTCTGTGGAAATAAGTCAACTCAAGATTGTTAATCTGTGCCAAAGCTTCCAGATAAATATTGGCTAAATACTGACCATGTTGACTGAATTGCTGAGAGAAAAAATACACTGTGTCAGCAGATTTTGCTATTAAGTTATGTACTTGTGATAATGGCTTCAGTATTAGAATTATATATATATATTACTATATTAGTGTTAACATTTATGGAAAAAATATACCAAAAATATGGATTAAGACTTTGTTCAAGGTGCTTCTTTGGGTGGTCAGGGAATTTCTGTGTAAAAGTACAGTTTAGTTATATATTCTTATAATTGTCCCTTTATATTTTGTAAAACTAGTCAAGAATGTTAAGTCTCTTCATTGTAATCCAATTTATAAAATGATCCTGTAATTGCTTAGAATGTGCACTATCTCTTTTAATGTGAACCATCTTATAAAGTAATAGAAACCTGACTGCACTACATGGCTGGTTTCAGCTTTTTTTTTTTTTTTTTTAACCCAGAAGCAAGTTTAAAATGGAGTTTACAGACTCTGGCCGATTAGTGAATGATAATTATCACATTAACAACCAATTCATAGATTGTTTTGAGGGACTGTCTGTAAAATCACTGGTGTGTGTGTTAGAAAGTAATCACATAAATAATCCCATTACCCTTAATAAAAGTGTTCATAAGAATGAAGCTACTCACAAATGCTTTGCAGAAGTAGATCCATGTGCCCAAGCAGCACAGGTTTCACTGACAGATCAGGCAAAGCAGGGCATCATGAAGGATTGGAATATGTGGAAGAACTTCAGAAGTCCAATGGCACAGAAACCTAGAATCTCTCACCTCTTTTTTTCATTTCTCTTGAAAGTTTGGTCTGCACCAACTCAGCTGCTTTTTCAGGTTAAGTATGAGTAGCAGGGAGTTGGGCCAAAGTTTTGCCCGTTCTTTTCCTCATCTGTGGCTAGTAAACAAGGGATCCAGTTTTATGTAACCAGGCTCAATACAGAAGAAACCCACATGGCAGGTTTATTGCTCTCACTCTCTTCCCCTTCCTGGTATGGGTTAACTGCCTGTTGCAATACTTTTATACATACAGCCCATCAGTTCATTTTGTGGACATGTAATTAATGGCAAGAGTGTGCAGTATTTTTGGCTACAGTTTACTCTGAAAAATTCTGTGTTATAGGTAACAAACTGTGCTTGCAGGAGGATTAGTTCCTATTTTCTACATTCAAAGAGTAAAACTGCCTGTATATGATGTAACTCTAAGCCTGAGAAGATATTTCAAATTCCTGGGTCATTTTTGTACATTATGTAAAGTTGCAAGTGCTCGACTGCATTCATGAAACATGTTTTACTTGTAGCAAAAGGAAGCTGAAGCTTTTGAGACTGATTGGTTCACTTAAAGTTGTTCTGTACCTATAGATAGTCCCAAGGCACAGTTAAATCCCCTGTAGGGCAACCTGGTTGACAAGATTCTGAGATTCTATTCAACAGTTTTCTAATGTGCATTTGAGGCAGTGGGAGGTTTGGGTGTGGTGGTATTTTCCTGAGATGAAGGTGGATGTTAACCACTCAGAAAACACTTAGGTTCACCTTTGGAGAAATAAGGTTGCAGGAGTACAGATTGATTTAGGTTTATCACAGTATGGACTTCAAGTAAAATACCCAGCTGAAACTTTTAATGTAATGGCCAGTATTCTCTCCTCTTTAGCAGCAGTTAAGTTTTATGTAGTTAAAGGTCACCCTTAAACCCTTTGTGAGATGTCAATATAAGCAGCTAGGTTGTTTTTATGACCCACTGTTCTTGGTGGAGGCACTATCATTTATCACCAGTGGAGGATTCCACTCCGTTAAATCAGAACAAATACTTTTAAAAGATGAAGTCTAGCCAGGGCAGAAGGCTGTCAATATAAAGGTTTTTTTTCTGTTCAAATAAAAAGCAGTTTCTGTGAAGTGTCAAGTCAGAATAGTTAACCGACATTAAATTTTCAATCAACTCCTAGAGTGTGTGAGTGTTCATGATAAAATTCTCAACTTGGATAGATATGTTTTAGGAAAAAATTGATCACTCAGTTTTATCCTGATCATTTTTTGACGGTGATATAGGGGCAAGCTATTTTATTTACCTTCCAAAAGATAAGGAAGTCTCCCATAAAGGCACTTTTTCTTTGCCTGACTTTGATGTTTGATTTAATGGTGATGTACTTTTGTGGTCCATTTCATAATGCTGCCTACATGTATTTTTGTTTTTCACTGCTAGCTCAGAACAGATTGACCCTAATAAGATTATTCGATTTCAACTTCCTAGGGAAAAAACCTCCAGATATGCATCTGGTGCTAAGCAGCAACCTGTGTTGGTAGAACATGGCCTTGATTGTCTAAACTTAAGACTTAATTGTCTACAATCTCTCAGGCAGAAAACACTAGAGATTAATGAAAGTAGGGTGATTTCTATGACTCTGAATGTAGGTAATTAGCCCTTTTTATCATCTTCGGGCGATCTGCAGAGCACATTAAAAAGAACAGCACGAAGCATGTGTGTCCCCCTGGATGCTAATAGAACCTCACTCAGTTTCACATTAATATTTGATTCAGACCTTGATAGACATACTTCTGCTTGCCATTACTTTTCTGCTTTGTAAATTTTCTTCTTCAAAATACACAACATATATTAAAAATATAAATATATAATAAACTAGGAAGAAGTTCAAACCATAATGCAAGATAAAATTCAGGCATCCAGGTATAGTTTTTCATTACAGTAGTAACATCTCTTCCACAAGACCTTCTTTATTAGTCAGCTCCTCATATTTTGAAGTACAGAAATAAAGACTTTGAGAGAATGTGGTTTTATTAACAGAGTAACACTGCATTGTGATAAATTTTCTCTGCATTATTATTCCCACTCACTTGTAGTTATAGGTTTTTGTAATCCATCTGTGCTCTTGGCCTTTGTTTAACTGTGACGTACAATGGAAAGTTAGATTATAGAAATGATCCACTCAAGCAGTGACTCTGGCCATCTAATTAGCCACACTGTGTCATGATGGGCCATTGTGTGTTTTATTCTTTATACTGATTTTTGTTTATTTGTGTTAATAAAACAATGAAAACTTAGAAACCTTTACTGAAGCTGTTATGAAAAATGATGAGACATTCAGTGGTAATTTTGGGCTACTATTTATGGAGAGGGACTTTTTTAGGAAGGAAATTAAATTTTCTAATTTATTATTGTCATGTAGGAGTGTTTAAAAACAAATAAACAGAGATGTTGAAATATAAAATAAATTTGAAGACATACAGTAATAATTTAATTTCTGTGAAAAATATGTTTTGGTAGGTTATGTAGCAAATGCAAAAGCCAGGGCACATTTTCAAAAAATATATAAAAATAAAGTTATTACACTCACTTTGTAGCAAAAATAATTACTGTTATTCAGGCTTATATTTTAGGTAGTGAATAAAAATACGTATGAGAAAAAGGAAAGCACCATTGAGAAATGCTTGGTACTTAGGAGTTAAGCATAACTTCATGCAGTTAAATTGCTTTAGATGTGTTACAGCAGAAGGAAGATCTTAACATGTTTCTTTTACAAAAGATCTTAATTCTGCCTCCATTTCTATATCATTTGAACTGCTTTCCTGACAGATGTTAAATGTTGTGTCCATGATGTGTATTTTGGTCTTTCTCTCAGAACTGACTGGATAGTGCAGCGTTTGGTTTTGGTAGGATTTGTTATTAAAAGCAATAAATCCTTTTTATAAATGGATAAACTGGATGTTAGAGAAGGTCAGGACAAGAAAGATGTCATACATTTGGAGAGAGAGGTGGAAATGCTTGTGATGACTCAGAGTTCCTGGAGGAGTTCATTCCTCAATTTGGAACTAGCCAAAAAACCTTCATTTTCAGCACAAACAAGCCGTACCTTTGTTGTAGAACATACGAGGATGCATGCTTCACTATTTGCTGTCAACCAGGATCTTTTCATATTCCTTAAGTAGTCTTTCATATTATCTTTGTCACAGGTCATTGAGTATTATGAAGGTAAAGACCTTCACTTGATTTCAAGGAGGAAGCCAATGCAAGGAGAACAGATATGATGGATTTGTTGTAATCCATGTTGTTGAAGTCCTGTACTGACAAATATTTTTTAAAAGTGTTACATGTTGTTGAAGTGGAGAAAAGATGGACAAATATTGCATGTAACTAAGGAGAAGCTGGAAGATCTTTCTCTTGCATGAACATGATATATATATATGTAATGAATAGATGTAGCTGTACAAGTGTTTGGAACAAAAGAAATACCACAGCAGTCCTAAACTGTGCACTCAGATGGTAACTCATCAGTGCCAACTGTATCATTTAATACTATGCAGTACAAGCAGAAGTATGAGCCATCTCCATGCTCCTGACACTTCTATGTAATTTTTCTTAGTTCACATTGATGTTGAAAAAATCTGGAGCGAGAACAGGTCTTTTTGACAGTGTAAATTAAGAGTGTGAGGATGGATATGCAGTATCCTGTTACTGTTGTTTGGAGGGGATGATTTAAATCATTTCAACACACTGTCTTTGGATTCCTGCTGTACCTTGGGACAGATGATGTTGGGTTGTGCTGGAATATCAGGAAGATGAAAATGGATATCTGCCCTAAAGTTTGTCCTGTCCTCTGTGCTGGCCTTGATCCCAAATGTGATGGATCAAGGGTATTGGCTTCAACTGAATGAGTTACCTCGGTCTCTGACTGCTATTTCAGACCTGCTCAGATTTTATATACAGAGTAATGCTAACATAGAATTTTTCTATCTGAGGATTTTTCAGGTGTTGGTCCAAATACTGCTTGCCCTAGGAGAGAAAGGAATATATCTTTCATAACTCAAACATGAGTTATTTCAGTGGTGAGTGGCTGCTTGTAACATGCTTTCATCGGCTAGGCAGTTAATCAATCTGCAAAACCTTTTGGGGAAGGTTCCTGTGCAATTTCCGGTATTCCTTGAGCGGTGTGAGCTCTTCAGACACTCAAGTAGTATACAGGAGGAACTGGATTACTTAAGAAACTTTAAGTGTATGTGAAAATGTCACAAAAAATGAGATGATAGTTCTTTAAATGATTGTGCACTTATAAAGTATCTCAGTTATCAAAAGACAAGAAGTACTTCACAGATCAGCCAATTAGATTTGCAGGGTCTGGTCCTGATCCAGAGACCTTTTAAATAAGTCTTTTAATTGACCCCATTAGACTTCATAGTCCAAGCTGTCCAGATAGCAAGGACTTCATATGCCATGCTGATGAAACTACTCCTGTTGTGACTTATGCTAGCTCACAGGGTAGGACAGAAATCATATATACCAGTTCAGAAAAATGAAATAAATGTTGCTTTTTATTGAAATTACAAAAGAAATGTAGATAAAGAGGACAGTAATCCTCAAAGCAGTCAAGCTACCCAAGCCTTTGGTGTTAACATGGTACTCTTGAAAGGAAAAATGTAGTAACTGCTAAAGAGTAAAATGGCTTGATGTTAAAATGGTGTCTCATATTAGAAGAAAATAACTTTCTAAATCACCAGTATCAGTTTTCTCATCATCATAATATTTTTGGATGTCTTCCAGTCAAGCTCCAAGCCTACTACTGGCTTTTCTTCTTCCCAACTCAGAACATGAAGAACTGTTGCTCTAAAATGAGTAGAGGCAGTCTGTACCTACTCAGTCCGTGCTACCAGCTGGTCAGAGACAATTCACCTTTGGTCTGGGGTGTACATGGCAGGATTAGCCATGTGTTGTGCTTCACTGAACAACCCCCCACAGCCAGTGCTGCTTAGTGTGGACTCTCTAACACTTTAATGTGACTAAGCACATCCAAGACAAAAGCTGTTTTGTTTCCAGTTATCTGAAGTGTCGACAGAATGGCGTTATTGTTAAATCTAAGTGTATAGACATTAACAGCAGCAAGAAGAAAAAAAAAAGAAACAAAAACACACAAGTATTCAGCTGGCTCCTTTGTTTCCAGTACTAGTGTCTGCAGATGGACTAAAGCTGCTGCTTTCTCTTATTCTTCCTGCACGTTAATTTGGAGTATTTGTCTCAGCCTGGTAGTTAGTAGTAAGAGAAACAAATATGTCCTAACAACATAATAACAGACACAAAATGTACCCCATATTTGCCAAACTCTCCTTTACACCTCAAAAACATGTAAGGATTATGTGGTGTACTGATCCCATAACCACCTGCAAATATCTCAGTCAGGCAAGTTATGTGCTAGGTTACATTCTGGTTTTACATTCCTTACAGTATTTGCAATACATTTTTAAAATAATAAACTTGTTTTAATCCATTAAAACCAAATGTCTCCCTTCAGAAAGTTTGTTTACTATTTTCAATACTCATCATTATATTTGGTTCTCTTTCCAGAGTACACACAGAATGTCTGCAGAATGTTCCCTAACCAAGTGGAAATAGATTATTTTAACAAATGGGGCCTTGCTCACTAAAAATGACAGCTCATATCCCATGTAAACTAAACATAGACAGGCAAGTTCCCCATCCCAGCTAAGTGAGCACAGCAGTACGACAGAAGCAGGGACAGAAACTTCCTTGTCTCCCTGAAAACTACAAGGAGAAAGCTGCTACTAGTTTCTCCATACATCCCCTTCACCAGCTGCTGCCTTTTTATATATATATATAACATTTATTTTTATTTTTTTTCCCCCTTCTAATAGGAACTAAGGAACTGTAGACAATTAATTCCATTACTCACTGCTTGGTAAGGGAAATCCTAGTGAGAGACATATGGATTAATTTTTCACCCTTTGCTCCATGAGTCCCATGAAAGGCAGAGAATGTTGTAATTGTATTACTGCAGTGGTTTAATTTCTGTATATGGACCTATGTGTTTGAGGAAAGAGCAAGCTCTTGAGTACACAGACTCAAATAATAAATACAATGGCATTTGTTAGATTTGCTCTGTGGAATTTAGACTCCTTTGTCACCATAGACAAAGTAATATTTACTGTTCAATAAATAACTCTTTATACATCAATATCAGACTTTCTAAGGCATATAGTGTTATTGGTTAATGATGTTTATAGAGTTTATCTATAAAACAGGGTACAATTCAAAGCAACATCTTAGTCTTGTTCTTTTTCTGTGATTTTGCTGCAAAGTTAACAGAGATAGGAACCTGAGTGTACATGGCTCTAATGGTATGGTGGGGATTGCACCTGGTTTCTCACTCTTAAGAGATGGTTGGATTCTTAGGTATCATAAATACCTGAGGAGGCTGGGTTCCTTGTGCCAAAGTTTTACAAGCTTGAAGAGAAAACTAAACTGAGTCTCCCTTTACCTAGCTTCATAGTGTAGTTCACAACTTCAAGACCAAAGCTGAGGAATGGCTTTCAGGAGAGGCTGCTTTGGGTGGGTTTTGTGCTGGAAAGAGGATGATCAGACAAAGCATTATTAGATGCATTTTGCTTTCAATACACATAGGGAAATTAGTATTGTTATGGTCAAGGGAGAAAATCTACAGGAATGAATTGGAAGGACCTACATAAGTGCTGTAATATTATGAGGGGAAAGTCAGTCTTCTGTTTTGTTACCCTTATATTAGGAGAATAGCAACATACTAATGATTTCCAAATCTCCCTGTATGTTGTCTATAAATGCCTATTCCCAGTTCTTTATTTTCTGTATCTCCTATCACAAAAGCTATTTTAAATGTGTTGGAAGAGAAGTAACTAGTGTAACAGCATTAGCCATTAAGAAAAAAAGTTTTATCCACTAATACGCATATGCTGCATATAGTAGCACATAAGCTGTTCAAAGCCCTAGTAAGACCAGTTTCCAAATAAAATCTACTGCTACTAAACAATTAGATGAGGATGGAAATGTATTATGATTGTTGGTATAGGATGATGATTCTTTTGATTCACCTAAACCAAGAAGTGATTTAACTTTAACTGCATGTGCATCTACGACAAATTTAGGTGCCTCGAAGTGTTTGCTGATCATTGGTATTTAGAAGGCTAGAAAAGGGTTTACATAGGTGTGCAAACAAGAGTATGTATTTCTCTCAAACCTAGTTGTGAGACAGTCCTTTGATCCAGTTAAAAAAAAAAAAAAATGGAGCTTTTCTCATGATGTGGCTGTTTGCCATGTCTTTGTAGTTTTCTGAAAAGAAACAGGCAACCAGGATTTATAATGCCTGAAACATTAAGATTCTGAAAATGTTAATCAGCTCCTATGTGCAAACAAATCTTTCACATTCCCCACAGCTGACTATGGCTGACAGTTGAGGAATGGGGATATGACAGGACTGAAATTGCATACAAAGAACAGAAAGGGATCATATTAAGATTAATAACTATGTTTTAGTTGTTTGGCTGCTGATGTCTTACTGACGGGCGTTTGTTGTGCTATTTAAATGATATAAGGGAAAGTATATCCTACAGGAAGTAAAGCAGGTAAATTTATTACATATTCAGGGTCAGAAGGAAATTCAAACCTGATTTCCACATTGTAAGTTTAGTGATACAATTGTTTGTCTCACAATTTGAGTTTGATAGGGACAGCTGATGGATTCAAAGATCAGCAACTGAAGCAGCAGCATAAACCAGGCAGGGGATGAGAGGAAAAATGAACATGCCTTTAAGGGAGTTAATGCTGTAGAAGGATACTGGGTGATGAAAGGTGTGAAGGCAGGAGCCATTGTGTGGAGGAGCTAGTACTAGGGTCAGAAAACTTGAATTTCCCAAAATAATGCTTTTAGACAGAGCTGGGGTTTGGTGTTTTGGTTTTTTTGTTGGTTTTGTTTGTTTGTTTTTGGATTTTTTTGGATGGGGTCATTTGTTTTTGTTTTGTCTTTCTCCTTTTCTTTCTAGTGTGGGGAAAGTGTTCTAAAAGGGTTGGAAGTACATCTTCTTGCATATTTTTAGACTTTAATTATTGAACTGTGAGTATTTGTTTTTATTTTTTAAACATAAAACCTTCATATTCACAGCATTATGAGACTTCATGTTCACATCAACACTGAATTTTCAGTGAATTTCCAATGTTGACCAATTACAGTATTACAAAACCAAGAATTCATTCCCCCGAGTAATGCTATACTCTGAGTCAGTGTAGTGGAAAGGACTGAACAACTGCTCTCTATCAAAGATTAATCTGTCTACATGGTTCAGTAATAGCAATGCAAGGGGACAGTTAATGCTCATTTGCCAGGGCTGTGTTTGTTCACACAACATTACTTTCTGTAATGAAGCACTAAAGAAATGTAAAACATCAAGGAGAGTAGGGAGGAGCATGATGTCTTTTTTTATCCCTTCTCCCTAGGGATAAAAAGACATCAGCACCCATTTTCTTATTGATTACAAAGAATTTAGTGTGTCTCATGTGGTGCTGATCAGGTACATCCTATTTCTGCTTTCTTCTCAGGGAAGCATCTGTAATCCTACAGATTCCATGAAAGATGGTAAAGTTGCTAAGGATCATAATGAATGATAATAAAACCTGTTTGTTTTACCCTTAGGAGAGGTGTGTCAAGATAGCATTTAGCAGTATCTGTCATAATGGCATATTTTCTCAGAATTATGCGATTTAGGTTTATTTCTTCTACTTGTTATCAGAAAATAAACATACATTCACTTAAAGAAAAAAAATAAATTTCACTAAGTGAAATGGAGTTTAGCTGTGTGCACCACAGAGTCTCATTTCAGTTATGGAAGGGGATTAGACTGGTGTCATCCAATTACATTTTAGCTGATGGGACTGTGTCCATGTTAAAGAATTGAATTTCACAGTTGTCATGAATTTTATTTCGTATTTTGTTTCTGTTTTGCCATCAAATTGAGGTGTGCTTTTTATGATATTAAATTGTATAATGAATAATTGTATTCATTTCCTTTTGACTGTCATCTGAAGACTTAAAATGCTTTTATGCCATTTCCATCTTAAGATTCTTGACATGCATATAGGCATTTAAACAAAAGAATGCATGTTTTTTTAACCTGTAGTAAGTTTGCTTTCTTAAGACCTTTTTTTTTTCCTATTGGTTCAGCACTCAATCAAGAAGGTATTTCTCTTGATTTAGTAATAACATAAAAATACCTACTTAGGCTTGAGATTTTGAGCATTTCATGTACAGTTTCATCTTGATCAGTGTAGGTATTGTCATTGAACCAACAGCTCTCAAAACTAAACACAAAATTCATTAATTTACGTACAAAGAAGAATACAGCGATCATAAACGACAGACTCTTTTTGTTAAAATTATTAGCTGTGATACTATTTGTTAAAGCAAAAGCACTCTCTTGTCCATTGTTAGCTCCTTGTTTTCTTGTGTTGTATATTGAGTTTAGCTTTTTTTAACATCATTACATATTGATCATAAGTAAAAATATGCCATAAGAGGGACAAAGAATTTCAAGACCTATTTGTTCACTTCTGTCTCCAGATTGGTTTTCCCACCTTTTATACAGTATGTGCATTTGATTCTACAGTGATGAAACACATTTGTATTAGCTCACAAATACTTTAAATACATTCATGCTTGCTCTGTTGTTCTCCCTCTGGAAGTGAAAACAGGCTGCGCTGAATCAGGTTTAGACAGTGACAGTTCTAAAATACCTATGTGAACTTCATAAGTCCTGAGGACTGTGTGTTTGAATATCATATATTGAGTATCAAACCTGAAATCCTTTGGCTTCATTCTCTGAAGTAAAGTTAAATATCTCCCTGTTTCATACATAGAAGGTAGGGGAGCATTACCACAGCTCCATGCTTCAGATTTATTCTGTCTCTATAACCAACTGTAAGGCAATTGCACACACAGCTTTCAGGTATATCAGTAAAACCCATGATAAAGGAATGTATTCTACATTGACTCACAGAAAGTTAGATAGCCTAAAGCTGCTGACCATTTCTGCACTGTTTTATCATTCAATGCTTCAGGATGTGAGTGTGGGTTTAAATGGAAATGTGGGTGGTTGGAGTTGGATCTTGGACCCTCATGAACAGTATGCCATAAGTAGGGTTTGAAAGCTGACATCCTTACTTGTTTTGTTTGCCAAGAGATGTGTTCTGGACAATGATGAAATAAACCTGTACTGAAAATATCTACAGGGTCCCTTTTTCTCCTCCAGTCCTTCTTCTCCATAGCTGGCTGTTTCCCTTTAATATACGGAAGCAATCTACCTGAGAGTAAAGCTTGTCTTAGACTATAAGAGGGATAGAAAAAGTGAAAAATAAAAAAGTAAAAATATATTGAACTTGAGCTAAGGATATTTGGATCTGATTCTTTAAAGAAAAATCTTTCAGGTTTGAAGAGTAAAACGTAGTGCTCATATTATGCTTTCATGCTCTTAAGGAAAAAAAGCCAGGTCTTTGCTTATTGATCTGGCTGAACTGAAGAAGGCTGTGTTGTGTTTGCACAGAAGGTACTAAGGGCAAGCCATTAACTTGGTTACACTGGCATCTGGCTATACCTTGTGTACATATGAGCCACTCCAAAAATTTATCAAGAAATCTTCCAATTAATTCATAGGAGAAGTTAAACATTAATGCAAAAGTAAACAGTCTGTTGACTTGCTGTGTGGCTCATTAGTTAGGAGCATAGCAGCAGTGTTGAAATACTGATAGTTTCAAGACATGAATGCTAAACCCATCTCTCTTTTCATAATATAGCTATGTATCTGAAAAAGATCATAGTAAATTCTGTAGTAATTTGTGAAAGGCAAGTCAAGGCAAGATTCGTGGTGTTATTTCTGACCATCCCAGTCATTTTTAGCTTTGCAGTGTATTCTGTAGCATGGAGTATGGTTATGTTTATTTAGAAGGGATATGATGAATTGTCTCATTTTAGATCTATAGTGTAGTAAATGTTTTTCAACAGAATCACAGCATAGCTGAGGTTGGAAAGCATCTCTAGTCAAGACTGGGTCAAATAGAAGGGGTTACTCAACATCATGTGTCCAGCAAGGTTTTAAGTATCTCTGTGGATGGACGCTCCCCAGCCTCCAGGGTGACTTGTTTCAGTCACCACTCTCATAGTAAAAATAAAGATTTTTTTTTTGGTTACATTTAAATGGGATTTCCTGTATTTCAATTTGTGCCTATTGAATCTCATCACTGGGAACTGCTGAATCTTTCACTAGCACTCCATCCTTACTTCCTACAGCCATCAGGAGTCCTAGCTGGAAGAACAGATAGGAGATAAATTTCCATTCATATCTGGCTAAACTGCTGGGTTAGAAACATCCCCTAAAGAAGGGGTGGGGGAGATAGGTGATAGACAGCTGATTAGATCATGGCGGAAGGACACAGCTTTTTGTAGAGTGTAGGCCATGGGGCAGGATACAGTCCTTTACATCCAGTGCTGTGCATTAGAAGGAGAAAATGTCTACAAGAAGGGAAGTGCCACTACAGGGTAGCAAGGGTTTTGCTGAGGAAGCCAAAGGCTATTTGTGCTTAGTGGAAGCAAGGCTTGTTCATCATATCTTCTTAGATGAATAAGCCAGTGACTCTTTTCAAGTTTCCCTGGACTTTGTAGTTTGATTAATGTTTAGGAACATGACTATGCATTGCTGTTACAAGTATGTGTATTTCCAAAGGTTTTATCTAATTTGATAGAACAGGCACAGAGGGAACATTTTCATTTTGGACAACAGGAAGAAAGGAAATCATAGCAAACTATTTTTCTTAGTTGGTGTGTTTAGGGTTTTCTTTCTTTAGTTGCCAGTTTTGTGCTTTAGGGGGCAAGATTTGGGGACCAAGGTGGGGCAGTAATGTCTATAAATGAGTTTGTATGTAAAATACTCTCTTCTCCAAATTGTGACAAAGAACCTGGCAATTTAGATGTTGAAAACTTAAACCCTAATAATTCATTTCAGATCTTTAATTCTGTATGTGTTCTTCAGTGGATTCTCTTTTTATGCTATTTTTGCTAATGCCACTTCAAGGAAGTTGATAATTACATTTATTTTGATTAGTTATTGATTGTCTGATATGACTTTATCTAGATGCTTATATTCCATCACTTCTCTGATTCTGCATTGTCTGGTTTTAGTGTAACTCAGGACAGTAAGACCATGTTGGCAGGGGATAGCCAATAAAGGAAAAAGTCAGATCTTTGATATTTTCACTAGGGATTTACACTTTATTAAATTTACCAGAGTAGGACTCTACATGTTGTACGTTCATTTTCAGGGATATGTTCTCTTTGATAAAATATTTTATATAAAACTTCTTTATGGCTCTGTAACCAGTCAAACACCTGAATTAGTAGTAACTGAAATTAGAAAGTGAAATGAAGAATTTGGCTTCATCTGTTGTTGATCAGTGAGAAAAATTTCATGCCTCCTTGAAGTTATACTATCTTCTGAATAATCAGCTCCAAAGCTGGCTTTACCAAACCATGAGTCACTTTCACATGTCAAGGATCTCCAGCAGTTTCCCAATTACTTAATGGATTGGGAGATGAGTTGGATTTTGTATAAAACTGCTTCACCTCTTCCTTGAAATAGATGATCTAAAAGATACCAAAAGTCTTCCAGGCTCTGGAACTAGTTTTTATTAGGGCAAAACTTGTTCAGACTGAGGCAATTTTTAAAATAAAATAAAGTTTTGACCTCCCAAGCAAGAAACAAACACATTGTAAAGGTCTGAAAAGAAAACTCTTCCCCACCTCCATGCCCTTGACAGAAGGGCCTTGTGGAGTGGACTTTCTTCCTGGCCTCTCAGTTTCACAAGTCATCTTTTGATTGAGTATGGTCAATGCAAACCTCTTTGGGCCTTCCTTTGCTCCTGAAGCATTCTACACCTAAGCAAAAGCCATGGCTTTCTGGGAAGCTGTCTTGCCATGTCACTAGTGTGTGTCAAGGCAATGCAAACATAAGCCTTCTATTTGGCTTGGGTCAAGCTCTCTTAGCAGAGCATCATGTACAGCAAACTGAGAACAAACAGGCGAGGCAGGTCTGCCATCTATCAAAACAATGTCAGGTTCATTATGTCATGTTGCATCAGGCTTTCTTATTCTTCCCCATGATCTAGTTGAGCAAGCTCTGTAGTGTAAGAACGCAGCTTCAGACATCTGGTGGCTGATGGCTGTTTGCTTGGTGTTGAGGATGAAAAGGTTAGCCATAGTTTCAGAGGTCATCTTACAGAAGTCAACAGCAGTCTGATACACTGAATTTTGTGAAACATGGTGGCTGGGAGGATGCATTTATTTTGTCGGAAAAAAAAACTACACTGAAAGTTAAGCTCAGAGATAAAAACCTGCACAGCTAAAAAAAAGTTCTCAAGTCTTTTGAACTGAACCCATCATGCAGATTACAGATATAATTCCAGTAATTTGTATTACATATGGAGTTTTCTTTCAAGGAAAGGCAGGAAATTGCATGTATTGTTTTAAAAATGGCTTTCTTAAATACTGTAGTTGTATTTCCTGATGACCAAAGGAGAGAGATTTAATCTTATGTTTTGCTATAATATATTTTGCTGTAAGAAATCAACAGAGCTAAATAAAGCACTGTGTGGCAAAGCTGTACTGATTATTTCATATAGTCTCTAATTAAAATATTATCCTGTTTTGTTTTGGTATTTATTTGTTTATTTTGACTTTAAGTTTATCAAACATACTTACCTTGAATTGAAAATAAAACCTAAAATCAACTTCTAAGTATAAATGTTGTACATTCAACTTATTTTTAATATTTGCAGAGATTTAGTCCTAAGGGAAGAAATAATACTGACATAATTTTAATTTACCTCAGTAGCTCATGCTGGAACAGGAAAAATTCTCTTTCCTCATATCTCCTTAATGTGTATTACTAGATAAGCCAGAGGTGTATTTTTGAAATGCCTTTTTCTTTGTAACTTGCCAGAATGGCTTTTGTAATGTTCCATACTTAATGTGCTTCACAGGGCTCCTACTAAGCCATACTTACTCTGTCAGGAGAAAGCTGAGATGGCTGTTGCTTGCGTGTTTTCAAGTTACTGATTCAGAAATTTCAGCTTGAATAATGAAAGACAATAACGTTTTCCATTTGCATATGAGTAACAACAATCCTGGAGGTTGGTTGTGCCTTTAATCCATACAACTCCACTTCCATTATGTTCTGAGCTTGGTGAATCTGTGCAGTGAATCTGCATCTGTGCATCCTAAACATGTCCCAGTTAATGTTGAATCTGGTCAGTGGTTTTGTTGATGAGGTTTTAGATCTGATCAACCCCTTATCTAGGGTACTTTCTCCTTATTAATGGCCAAAAAAAAAGTAAGGTTGGGCTGAATATATGACTTAGGTTTCCCAAAATTACATGTTTTCTAGTCTCTATAGTGGAAATCCTGAATCCTCATTTATACACTGAAGTTTCCTGCACAGGGCAGGAGAACAAAGTTGGATCCAAGCAAGGTGCTGTCTAATTAGGGAGTGTGATACAGTTTGCAAAAGCCAGAACAAAAACAAAACAAGAAACAAAAATTAACAAGGGTCTGGGGTCACCAGTGTATCTGAAAACCCAGACTCACAGAGAGTTTAGACTGTGCAGTGCAGGGTGTCTAGTTTAGGCATACTTTTATCAAGGTAAATATGCTGCCATAGAAGTTGATGTGATTGTAAATAATTCCTTGCGATGCATGGGTTAACTTGTTTAAACCTAGATTAAAGATCTCTGACCTGCACCACAACTTGCAAAACAGACACCTCTGGCCTCAGCAGATGTCTTCTTCACAAAAGAAGAATTTCTGCCAGAGGAAAAGCAGCACTCATTCTTGTTTCTTTTGAAGCAGAGCTGGAGGAGAAGGCAGGGTCTTGAATGGTTTAGTAGTTAGGACTGTCTCCTTGGAGGTTTGAGTTCTGTCTGTTTGATGTGGATGCATAAATCCGCCTGACTCCCACATGAACCAGGATGGTGGAACATCAAGTTGTCCCTTGCTTACTCTCACTGGCCCATCTGATGATGGTGGATTCCTTTCTCCAGAAAGGCTTACTATCAATTGTATTGGCGTGTGCATCCTGCATAAAAGGTTTGTGATTAAGGCACTCTCCTGGGAAGCAAGATGTTAGACTTGTAGGCTTAGGAAGCTATTGAATCCAGCCCTCTCACGTGCTGAGTCCTGCAAGAATTAAGCTGTTGCCTGAAAGGTGGAGGTTCCCACCTGTCCTTTTAAATGACAATGAGCAAATCTGCATTTTCTGAAGATCCTAATTTTGTCAGTGCACTCTTGGTATTATTCAGTAATGATTAATGTTTTGGATGCCTTAGGGAACCTACACATTCCTTTGCCAAATTTCTAGATCCTATCTTGTGAGGGATGTGAAAAATAGGTACTGAGATATTTAGATGGGGGCAATTCTAAGCATGTACAAAGCAAGCACCTAGGAAACTTCTAGGTCAAATGGAGAGGTGAGCAGTAAGTTTAAGAACCCTCTGGAGTCTTACTAAGAAGTGTTTTGGGTTTCTTTTTGAAGATACGGGCCACAGATATAAGTCAGTCCTGTTGTATAAACTTGTGTTCTTTGCAGAATGTGGCTAATGGTCACTGAAGACAGTTGTACTTTTCTAGATACACACAGGATGCAAAAATATTAGCAAGTATGAAGATACCCTGATTAATTTTCAATTTGAGATGTACTTATATTTTGGCTATTTCACTGCAGGTGATACCTATGTGTGAGTAGTTACTTCTTTTTGATGGACTATTTAATTTCCAGATACTCAATTTACAGACTCCTTTCTACATAATAATGCTGTCTTCTACTTGGAAACAGAATGTTCTGGACATGCAAACAGTTGACTCAGATGTTAGCTGAAAAAAAAAAAAACATGAGGAGTTGAAGTGTGTAAGCCATCAGGAATTCTTAAAAAGCTAAAACATTTGTCATTCTTATGTATCCGTGTTAGTAAATTAATCAGAAGACACACAGTATCTGTTCTCACTTGATTTTTCTTAGTGTTTTCATAAGTCTTGCTTTGCAATAAAGGGTTTTATACTACTTTACATGTCACTGAGAAAGCAATATTAAGATTTTAGGATAGGTAAGGAGAAGTCTTCTGCAACAAAAGAATTATTGTTTTTCAGACCAGCACTTACACTCTGGACACAGGCAGAGTGATTTTAGATTTAATCTTGCTATCTACTTCAGAAGCTATTTTCTGTGAATTCACACCCGTTCACATGATCTCACTGCGTGAAAGCTCTTACCTTTCAAAACCAAAGTTCAAAGTTGAATACACTTTCCTGACTAGAACTATTTGCAGGTCAGTTTCCCTTGGTTGGGAGATATAATATCACATTCTTGTCTGGTTGCCACTGTTCTAAAGCTATCTACAGAGCTTTGTTTTTAGACTTTTTTTTTTCTTTTCTTTTCTTTTTTGCCTTTTTTTTTTGTTTTGTTTTGTTTTGTTTTTTGTTTTTTGTTGTTGTTTTTTTTGGTCTCTTGTCACCTTAACGATCCTGACTTTGGTCAGTGTAAATCAAGTGCCATTTATTCAATTTCTGCAACACCCACTTCATGGGAATGTCTGTGCCATTAGCTCTGCCCATGGCTTTAGAAAAACAAATCTGTTCTGCTTTGGGAATGCCAAATGATACTAGCTGAGTTCAGACATAAAGGAAGCAGGAAGAGAACAAAAGTGAACAAGGAAACATTAGTATGAGAACAATTTCACGTTTATGAGTCATAGAGCCTTTGGTGAAATTAATTAAACAATGTGTCCTGGGCACATTCAGAAAGAGTTAAAAGGCAAAATATCTCTATGAAGGTGAAATAAGTTCAGAGTATCATTTGAAGTGTTTTCAAGAATATTTGTTCTATGGGAACAAGGAAAATAGAAAAAAATTAAAGTAAGTTGGGGTTAGTGGGTATACACAGCATATTTTATTTTACTATTACACTAGAGGAATCCAGTAACACTTTTAAGTACATAAGCCTGTCATCAGGTGATAGTAACACAACCTCGGGCCTCATGGATAGGAAGAATGCACTGATCCTGAAGGCTTTTCCATTTTTCCAACTATATCAGAGGCAGTAAAATAAGTTTTTTATACAACCTTTGGATACCTCTTGTATGCTTGCAGCATGATTGCTACACATTCCTGCATATGTGAAAAGACCTTTCATCCCTTTCAGTTACAGCTATATTTTTACTTTTACACTGAGAATTTTGAGAAAGCAGACATTATCCAACAGAAGTACACCTCTGAATTTAATGAAATGTAGCTTAACATTTGTAGCTTAAAGGGAAAAAAAAAAAATCCAGTTGTGTGCAGCTGTGTACAGTTTTGAAAATATTCTATTTTTCTACAAAAAACCAGATCATTATGCTTTCTGAGAATAATTGGGTAAGCTTCTGCTGTAGTAGAATTTAACATTTTTCTTCTCTTGTAATGTTGTGTCTTTTCTGTTTTCTACAGAGATTGTGCTGTGAAATTGTGTATTGGTTGCACTGTGCAATAGAACTGAGATTTCCCTTTTATATATATATATTTATTTTTTTTTTTCCACTATACAAGTCTCATTTAAGTCAGAACTGTATTTTAAAATTTTCTCTGTATGTTCTTCCCAATCTTTAGTAAGTACATTAAGTCTTACTATTACAGTGAAGAACAAACAAAATCATATTATAAAACATCCTGTGCTGGTTTGTATGTAAATTTTAATCAGAATTCTTTCTGCCTGATTTTTGTATTAGTTGCTCTAGCTAATGGAGGATAGCAATACCTTACCTTCAGTAAAAGAACCATAGAATAGCAGTCCCAGATTTCAACATTTTCAGTAGAAAAAAAAATAGTTGAACAAGGCTGGCATGGATGCTTATTATCTAGGCATATGTTTCATTGCTGTGTGATGGGCAGGAAAGGAGGGGAGGAAGACCTGCGTTGAAGGGATTGTGGAACAAAAGACAATAAAAACATGTGGTTGCATGACAGAAGAGCATTCTACACCAAATTATCTACTGGTGTAATAAACTGGGACAGTGTTGTCTTCTACCTCCATATCAAGCACTGACATGCATCAAATATTATTAGATGCTTTGGAGAAAACTCTTTCAATAATACACCATAAAATGGTACTTTACTTTCTCAGAGTTTGATTGTTAAAGAAAATTTATTTTAACTCTCCACTAGCAGAAAATAGTATTAAAATAAAAAGCCAGCATGTTAGAGTAGGTCAGAAACTTTCCAGTGACATTAAAGCTAAATGCTCTTTCTTAAAACCCAAACATTTTGTTTGAAAAACTTGGATTTAATGAATTTCTGTTAAGGAATGGTCCTATAGAAGTGCTTCCTGGATTTTTATTTGATTTTTTTCTTGAAGTGATACTGAACATTTTGGTATACCTATGGCCTGGGGCAGATACATCTGGTAAGTGTCTCCCAGGGCCAGAAACTGCCAGAACCTCTTGCAGCTGTTAGTGAAATGGATGTTCTGCTTGTTTTAAAGCAGAAGTTGATAAGATATGAGTAATAGAACATTTCATTAAACTGCATTTGTGGATGGACACTGGTGAATTAATTAAGATTATATTAAAGCCCAAAATTTTTGGTCTCTGACACTGCTTGCAATTTGTTTATTGTTTAGCAGATATGAGAAAAAAGTACTTATTTTCTTCTAACTGTGGAAGTAGCTCTAAGGAAAGCTATCTCTTTACAGACTTTGCCTCTGTGAGAAGGACATAGTTTTCGTTGGGCAGATTGAAAATCATGTGTCAGTATTTCCTACAGACTTGGATGCATTCTGTTTTTTTGACTATGTGTAATTTACTTGAATATTTTGGGTTTGTACCAGAGCATCATGAAGGGGCCTCTGTCTGTAGGAGAATAAAGTCCATGAAAGTTTTATTGTTCCATTTGACAAAATGCAAATTGCACAAACTTAAATGCCTAATGGTTTTAATTTACAAAACTTTCACTATGTTATACTGCCAGGCTTCTTGCTTGTGGAAGAATTTCCCTTTTTTTTTTTTTACTTACAGACATTTGTATTGCAAAGCAGGGTAGCAGAAGGAATTTTAAATTTCTTTCAATTTTACATTTGGTTGTTTCTAGTTTGGGGGCTATGTTTGAATCTGGACTATCATATAAACATCTCAAATTTTAAATTTGATGATAACACTTGAATCCAAACTTTCTTAAAGTTTTTGGATGGTGGTAGAGAATGTTGGAATTCTAGACCAGTCATGTTTGTAAGTTTCTACAAGGAAAAGAAAATTGTGAGGAATTATTTTCAGGAAATATATTTGTAGCAATTATTTGCTTCCTCCCTTGACCTCTCCTGCCCCCAAACAGTCTATAAGATCAAAATCTATCTAGTTTTCATTGTTTTCAAAACTCATGTGATACATTTGGCAGGATATAGGGGCAGGTGGGCTTCACAGCCTACCAATCATAGGACATTTTCGCTTTTTAAGGCAGTATGTTTGAAAGCTGGATCGTCCAATGTTAGCAAGACAGCCAAAACCAGGAAAAATGATAGAATCAAAGCTTTACATCTTTAACAAAACCTTTAAAAATAAATAAACCTGGAAGAGTGCCAGCATGACTGTACTTTACTTGCAGGAAGCTGCATTACCCTGGTTTCTTTTCTATTTGCTGACAACTTCCAGCTGTGTAGAATGTTTAAGATGGGATAATCTAAACCTACTGCTCAACTGAGTACTCTACAGTGAACCTAATTCTATCAGTTACATCTTTAAAGTGTGCTGACTAAAGACAGGGATAAAAAAAAAAGTATTTTAATTTTTTTAATTATGTCTAGAAAGTTAAGAGATTTTTTTCAAGTTTTCAAAGCTGTTTGGTAAAAAGACCCTAAATCATCTGCTCAGCACCTTTCTATGCTTTCTCCTAAAAGTGGCCTATACTTATTTGTCTTATCAGCTAATTTATCAGTACTTAAGATTTTCTCTTTAGTTTATCTGTTAGTTATTTCTCATACCAGAAATGGCCCTTGAAGTTTTAGGCCACTCCTTCAAAAATCTGTATTAATAGCCAAAACCCTTTCAGAAACCTAAGCATGTCTTGAGGTTCTAATGTAAACTCTGAGACAAGTACTGAGAGTCCCTTTTCAATTCCTTTCAAGGTTTTCAATTCTATTTATTTCCTTTCATCCTTCAAAGAAAAGCATTATATTGATTTAGATTTTTTTTTTTTTTGGTGATACACAATTGACCTGAGGGTTTATTATTGTTGCACCTGAGTGTAGGAAGCATATACATTTTAGAGATTGCTAGCCTTAGTCTCAAATAGTCCATTAGATTTCAAAAAATTACTCTTGTGGGCATAAAGTGTGTGCTTGTGTATTTATTTATCTATTTCTCCATCTTATTTTGTTTGTGCTTATTTGTGTTCTTTTATCTCTATGAGTGTATATATATAGCTTCCTCTGTGTGTGTCTGTACAGCTAGATGTATTAAAACCAGTTTTAGAATTGGTATTATGTTTCTTATCAGCATAAAAAGTGTACAATTTCAGTGAGCCAGCAATCTGAAAAAAAGTGTTTTGTTTTTGAGCAATCCAAACATTTCCTTTTCATTGGACATAATATTTTTTGTGTCTTAAATTTCAAATTGAAAAATAATTTCAAACATACAAATGGGATTTTTGTTTTGAAAAATGTCAGAATGGATCACTTCAGCAATTTTGGGAACTTTGTTCCTGAAGAAGACATTAATTAAAGCTGTCTTTTTCTCCTTTAATTTCAACCAGCTGATGTTTTCTAGCAAAATAAATGAATTTAAAAAAATAAATCATGAATGGGTGTGCTTTTCAGGGGGAATTCTGCAGTGTTTTGTTAAATAATGTGCAAAATAGTACCTAAAGATTAGTTGTAAGTGTCAAATAACGTGGAGTGGCTATTTTATCTGCATCATGACAGTTGTTACTGAAGATACAAAATGAAAAACACACATCCAATTTAGATAAATATTCACATTTTAGGGGATTTCAATAAAGCTAATACCAAATGATGGATGTATAATCAATATAATATGTTTCTACACTTAAACTATTTTAAGCTATGGAAAATGTAAATGTACTATCAAATTGTTGTGGGGGTTTTTTTGGTTTTTTTGGTTGGTTGGTTTTTTGTGGTGTGCTCCTATCATGACTGGAGCATTATGACTATATTTATGCGGTGAGCATATTTCAGTCTTTTGATAGAAAAAAAAATAAATTGTATAGTAATGTCTAAATTAGTTCCAAAACTTGGGAAATGATTTTATATTTATGCAGGTACCTAAAGATACATTGGGCCTGTGCAGCAGAAACAGGGTTATAATAACTGTTGAGGATGTTCTAGGATGAAAAGGGTGAAATGATGTAAACCAATATAGAGTCTGCATGTTGTCACTATCAAATTAGGTAACTCAAGACAATGGTATGAATCGGGAAGGTGGGTTGCTTTATTTTTTGGCTTTGATGCACACAAAGTACATAATTTTAAATGTAATTTTACGTAATTATTCATTTGAAGCATGCAAAATGTATGAGCAATATTGGCAGCATCTTTAAAATGAGTCTATCTGTAGCAAACACAGATACAGTGTGCCTACAGCTCCAAGGTGTAATTGCTACTTTCTCAATAAATGCTTTAAAAATATTTTAGGCAACTTGTGAGTAAAAAGACAGACTAATTACTGTAATCAGAATGTCATAAACTGGGCCTAGGCTCAGCAGCATGTTACAGGGACCTTTCATGAATGCTTCTCTGGTGTTTATTCTTTCCATAATAAGTATGCTGCATATTTCAAGTTAACTTTTTATTAAAATGTTTTGTATTTCAATCACCACATGGAAAAATATTGCAATTGTGTTTTCAGGTTTTGAATTTTTTTGAATGTTTGTGGTTTTGTTGTAGGGTTTTTTCCTTGTTGTTTTTGGTTTTGGTGTGTTTTGTTTTATTTGTATGTTTGTTTTGGTTTTTTCTATTTTTTTTTTTAAACTGAAGTCCTTTTAATGCTTTTCTGCTTTCTATTTATGCCCTAGCAGCTCTCCTAGGATGTTCTGTTGTTCTATGTGCAAGGAGAAAAAATTGATTATAAACTTTAGTGTCTTTAAAGCAACCCTGCTTATTTCCAGAGGCAATTTTCTCTAAACAGTGGGTGATTCAGGAAAGAAAAATAACAACCAACATGATTCCATTGTTCCCAGCATCAAGGCACTTAGAGCCTGCAAGCATATTCCAAATATTGTACAAAATATACTCTTCAGCATTTTCATAAGAAAACATACTTTGAATTCTCTGAAAAAGAAGTTGCAGTATTTCTGGCTTTATGTTACTCCTATGACTTTATGAAACAGATGCTTGGGTGAGATACGTCAGGCAGCAAAGTAGGATTCTGAGGCCAACAGCAAGCTTGATCTCCTCTTCCCTGCAAAGTAGACAATGACATTTTCCCAGCAGGAGAGTGTGACGATACTGACCTACCCAAGCTGGGTTTGCCACTGGAAGGCAGTTGTAGGGAGTAGGCATGTGTAGCTTAGACACATGAGAAACTGTGAGTGCTGCCTAATGCTTGCTGCCTTTAGCACTCTGGTTTTGGTTGTTTCTAGCCAGCTCAATGTAGTAACGTAAGCTGAATTTTTCCATAGATTGTTCTTTCATCACATTAGAATTTTTTTTTTTTTTTTTTTTTAAAGTTTCATCAGAAATAGGTCATTCATTTCCAAGAAAAAGGCTGGTGAAGAACAGGTGTTTTTGCTAGTGCTCATTTTTTTGATTTTTTTTTTTTTCCTTTTTTTTTTGAACAGCTGTATATTGTCTGTGGATTGGAGATATATATTGAAATTTGGTACTGAACTGCCTTTCACTGTTCTCATGAAATTCACCCTGTTTTAGTTAAGTTGTTGAACAGGGAAAAAAGATTGCCATTTTCATACACATAGGAGTTTATATATTTTATTCATTTGCTTTGCTGATGGTATTGTTAATTTTCAGAAAAAAAACCTCACAAAACAAAAACCATTTTCACAGAAAAATATGGGTAATTCAATATAACTTTATTCTGAACTAAGACATACCAGCTGAAGTAGAGACATGAAATTAATGTAGAAATATCAAAATATTTCTTTTTGCCCAGTCTAGCTCTGTGTACCCCAGAAATACAGTGGTGATGTCTGAGAAGGTAAGTACCATGACAAACCACCAAAGTGCAAAAGGACATTTGTGGTGCATCATGGGAAAGAAAATTTATTTCAGGAAATAGTCTTATGTAGAAAACTTTTATTTTGTGTGTAGTCTATAAGAAACCTCTTCCTCTGTATGACAGACTTTCTCTGTTTGGTTCAATAGAGACTTTTACAAGGAAGGATGACTACCATTTGTCAAAACTGAGCTTGAAATAGATATTGAAAAAATTAATTCTGTAACACTTTTTAAGTCACCTTGAACATAGTAAGAATAATGTTGTTATTAATAATGAAGAATATGATATATCGCTCCAAGAATGGAATTAAGAGAGAATGAAACTCAGAGGTCTGAGAGCTGCTCCAAAGAAGTCAAAGAAATAATGAAAATCTATCTAAAATTAATTCCTACATTTTTCAGGCCTCCTTGCTATTTCCTAACCTTTTAACAGAGCAGATGAAACAAGAATCAGCCTTACTTATAAATTTCAGACATCTGTTTCAACTTAAAGTGCTGTCTTTGTTTCCTGCTTTCATCAAGTTTTTTAGAGAAAAGAATTTCTCTCAGTCAGATCTTCCCCATGTTGTGATCTATGTGAAATAATAAATGGCAGTATGTGATAATCTACAGTGTGATATACTGACAAATACAAACTAGACTAAACACAATACAAATCTCTTGTTTCTATAAATATTTTATGCTTTCTCAAAGGACTTAAATTTATGGAGTCCTTAGAGCCATACACCTGCAAATATAACACTTTGTTTTACTCAATCCCAATTACATCTGAAAATGTAGAATTTTCTCTGGCATATGAGCTCTCAAATGCTTTGTCTGTGAAGTACAAGGTCCATGAATTATGCCTTTTGTAGGGTTTTTCTTCTCAGTGTTGATTTTGTTTCCTTTGAAGAAGCTATAACTAAGCTGATATTCATCGATATAAGTAATGTTCTTCATAGGGTTGTTGCTAAGGTATTTATGTCATCATAAGTATTAGGGAGAAAGTTTGTGCAGGAGTGGGAAAGCATCTTGGCCAAGAGGTTAATTTTGTCTGTAGTCAGTTTGAATGAAGAAGTATAAAAACCAGCTTAATGTCAGGTTGTACCAGTGTACCACAAGTGAATATGAATTTGTTAAATGATATGGGTATGAAAAAATTTACGCATTTTTGGGCTGGTTATGAAAAGTCATCTCATTGCAAAACCAAAAATCAATATGGTGAGGCAGTATTGGAGGTCTTGACAACACCCTACAATAACAATACTACTAGACTGGAAAGGGTTTAACTAGCATTGTTAGGTCTCTAAGCACTGATTTCTGAAGACTAAAAAGCTAAATGTATGCAATTTAGCATAAGCTAAGTTAGTGAGCAATTTAGAGTTTAAACACCTGGAGAAGATCTTTCCAGCAATTGTCATAGCTCCATTAACTTGGTTTAGTTGCAGTTTCCCAGGTCAAGGTCAAATTATTTAGCTGGAAACATGTGGACAAAAGGGATGAGGTAAAATATAGAGTAAACATGCATTGAAGGTGAGGTCCTTACAGTGTGCTAAAATTGGCTGTGGAATAGTCTGCTTAGGGAAAAGTATAAATCACATTGTTTGGAGCTTTTAAAGTGATTCTGAGCAAAGTTCAGTGTAGTATGCTGAAGTAGAGTGATCTTACACTGTCTGGAAAATGGGCTGTATTCCATAGTCTTTCCAAATACTGTTATTCTTTACAAGAAGCCGCATAGGAAAAGGATCAGGTTTAAGTATTTATGTATGAAATGAGCCATGGAGATTCAAAATTACTTTCAAATCTAAACCAGATTTACAAATCAGTGTTGCTGCATTGTCTGGACTGAAGACAGCACCTTTGTAGGATATTTGTGCTCATCATTCTGGTTTTTATACACAGACGTTGGTCTGTAAGATTGGTAAGACATCTGATAGTAAATTAAAGAATCAGCTTTTAAATTCTATAGAAAGACCAGATTTGAAATCATGTTAAGTTTCTGATTTTTGGTCTTTTACTTTAAAGAGTTTTAAATAAAGTAGTAGCTCAACATATCTAAAAATCATCCTGACCTAAACAAAGGACCAATAAACATTGAAGATACATTTATAAATGAGTGTCATTTGCCCTAAATATGTTTCAGATAAGTTCTATTTCCCTCACACCCATTGGGTTTTTTTTTTCAGTTTATAATCTAAATAGCTTCTCTCCAGTGGCATCAGTAGTTGTACCCAAGAGTTATATGGAGTTGCAGAAATATGTAAGCTGAGATTTTGAGGTTCCTTTAGATACAGGGAAAGTAATAGAGTCGCTGCAACAAAATGTTCTGCACACCCACATGTGGTAGACAAAACTAAACCAGAAGGAGAAAAACATGACGCTTGGCAGAGACACAAGGTAACTTGCATAAGCAAAAGCTATGCCTGTAGCCACCGTTAAAACTTAATCTTCATTTTGAGATTGCTGTGTTTGAATTAATTCGATATAGAAGCAGAAAGACAAACACAGTTAACAACATATCCAGTGTCACTGGATGGGGGGGGGAGGAGGGCGGGGAGGAAATGCACAGAAATGTTCTTTTGGCTCTGTTTTCTTGTTCACATTTGGATTTGAGAAGGAAGTTTTGCTTTCTTGACTTGCACAAGATTTCTAGACTGCTAAATTGCACAATGCTGCAGTAATGCTAAGCTGTAAATCTGGCAACACTGGTAGAGGTCATTCAGTCACTGTGTTTTGGTAGTGGTAGTGTTATTCTGTGTTAAACCAAAGCTGCGCAAATAGGTCATGTGTTGTCCTTGGGCATAAAATAGAGTGTTCTTTAGTTGGATATTTGGATGCAGCAGATACTGTCTTTGAAATTTAAGAGAATTCCCCCTTTTCCACTCTAGCAACACTTGTAAACAGATGTCAAGGATTGAAAAATGATTTCTGATGATACCATGATTTCTCACATTTCATCATGCCATACTTGAAAAGGGAGAGGAGGCAGGCTGCTAATAACCACTCAAAACCAAATAAGATGTATGGTCAGATGGAGAATTACAATGAAATATATTGATATTAATGTCTGTTTTTCACTGAAGGATAAGCAACAGGTTTCTCAAGAGTATTCTGTTTCTGCACCAGTGAAATCTATGTACAACAGGACAAGTTAAGCACTTGTATCAGGCATAGTGCTGTGCACTGAAGACAAAACGTAGAGGGCTGTAACAAACTTAGCAATTACTCAGTTCCTGATAGATATTGAATCAAGGGGCTCTTGCTTCAGGAAAGTGGATTTTACTTGCAGATCTACAATTAGGCTGCACACAGGGCAAGTACCTGCTAATTTCCAATTATCTCTTGCAGTAGTACACAGGTTTTCCTAGTTGCCCAGGAGAAAGCAAGTGAGAGGATGGACCATGTTTTTATGTGTGCCAAAGAAGTCTCCATGCTGCTGCTGATCATCTTTACTCAGGCCTCACTTTCTAACAGCTGGGATGAACCTGCTGTTCCCAGAGCAGCACAGTGAATGTGGTATTAGGTGTCCAAATGTGTTTTGTCTGTCTGGGAGATTGCTCCTCTCTGCCCCAAGAAGTAATTGCTGGTTTCAGAAGAGGCAAATAAAAACATATGGCAGAGAACAGAGCTATGCAGATAGTTTTATTGTAAAGGTGAAACCATTATTAGTGTTATATTGTTTTACTGAGTTGACAGGAAATTAATGATTTTTTTTTTTTTTTTTTTTTTTGTGTGTGTGTGTGTGTGTGCTTGTGACCATGTGGCAGTGTTTAAACTCAAACCCACAGGTCTGTCCTGTGCATTTTTACCCCCTGATGTCCTGTCCTGACAGAGTGACATCTTAAAAGAGCTGTGACATCTAGATAGCCATTAGCTTTCTGGAGGCAACCCAGTTTTTACTACATGAAAATATATCTTTGACTGACAACTTGTCATGATGAACACAGACCCAAAGCCTCTCAATTCTTGCAGAAAACTGCAAAACCTCCTGTGAGTTGTTTGTTAAGGAAGAACTCCAATGTCCCCAGTGGGAGCCAGGCAGGTCTCCTTGAAGGCCTGTGCACATTTGCAGCAGAATAACCCAACTTTATCTGTTTCAGTTTACTGTTTTTATTGTGCCTGAGGTTATAGCAAGTATTTTGACAGTTTCCTTGTTTGCTAAACAATGTGGTCAGCAAGTTCTGGGCATCCTGCATTTGTGCATTTCTGTGTTTGTCTTTTGCAAATCATCTAGTTGGGTTGTGGGACAAATTCTTTCTAGAGGTTAGATTTCAGTGTCTCCTGTTAGCAAGTCTAAGATTTACAGAGTTGTCTACCAGCAAGTAAGGTGGGCAATGGCATTTTCAAGGCTATGGCTCAGTGCCCTGTTCAGAATAGGGGACAAGTACTCCAAAGAACTTAATGCTTCCAGTTCTTGGTAATTTAATTTCTTCTAGCAACACGTATTTGAAAGCTCAAGTCTGTCTGTTGTTCATGCTTAACTCAAAATAAATTATAAAAACTCCCCAAAAATTCCCAGTACTGCCCTACCTGCCCAAATCCTATTAATGACTGATATGTCAACCTAAAAAATAATACCACTGAAGAAGTCCATGCTATTTCTATAAAAATGATCTCATTTCTTTTAGCTTATACAGCTGTCCTTTGCTGTCTTGACATAGCTGCTTATCGATTAAAATTCTTGGCACACAACAGCCTTTACTTATGTGCACATCATTCTGATTATTTCTGATCCTCAGGGAAACTGAAGGCGTGCATTCTCTGATTTGTAAGGCAGTTTTGTCTTATTTTTTAGGATTTAAAGTAGGGACATGTTTGGTATGTTCCTTTGATTTAAAGGAATATTTGAGTAAAATATGATTTCTAATAAGGTCATGAGGTGGTTGTAGCCACAGACCTAACCAACCACATGTATATTGATTGCACAGTTCTCAGCTTCTCCCCACCCCTAGTTTGGTTACCTTTTCATATTCCTTTTAAAAGCAGTCTTGTCAGGATGAACTGAATAACTGCCCTGAATAACTGCTTAATGTACCTTGATTCTAGACTGGAATTCATTGATTTCTATTGAAATGTGCTTCTTGCCCACAACAAACCATTTCAGCCTTTCTTTGCTCTGCCAGCAGAACATTGATAGCAAGTGGTGTGTTAACACACCAGTCAGCAAAGCTGCTCTTTAAGGTGCTTAATTTTAGGAGCTTAACTTTAAAATCCAAGATTTAAGACAACTCTCATTAGTGTTACGCAGCTAACTTGTGGTATCTCTCAGGTTCAAAAGACTGAATTGATAAATTCTTTCTTTTTATTTAAAATGGAGTTTTAGAATTGTCTATGAATGAAATTATCACATGACTGAAATAAAAATTCTGCATGATAAAATAGTAATTTATTTTTGCTATGGACATTAGTCTACTTAAAAGTTGGTTAAATGGTATGCAATAACTTTCATACAGTACATGGAGGAAGTTACCTTATGTATTAAATGTATCTAGTAAAAGTGGTAAAAGATAGCATTTAACAGGAAAAAAACCCACAAAACAATAACAACAACAAAAACAAAAAAGATTTAAACATTGTTTTTTCTGCTCTAAATCAATTCTTAGTAAGGGCTAAAATAAAGTTTAATGCTTATGTATCATCAAACCAAAAACATCTGCATAACACTAAATAGTTTTTTTGCAGTTTAATATTAAGAAAGGCGTAGAGATTTTCTACTTTCTGTTGCAGAACAAGAAAATATTCATAACCTTGAACTTTATAAAGGATCAGAAATCTGTTTCTTACATAAATGTAAAAGTTATATACTTACATACCTTCTCGTTATATTGCTTGAAGTAAATTACTTCGGTCTTAAAGCCTGCATTCAGAGCAGATTCATTAATAGTTGAGTTTAGATTACTGTGTTATAAAAATCACGGTAGTGTTTTCCTGTTAAAATGGTTCAGTAGTGTGAACTCAGTTATACATAAAAAAATCCTAAATTGGGTTTTCTGTGGTAAAACCAACAGTCTGTGTGTGAGAAAGTTAACTCCAGTTTTTGCTTACAAAACTAATACAGTAGAAGTTACAGGCATTGTGAAATAAACAGTTTTGTAGAGCCATTTAATTTACAAATTCTGTCATTCATTAAATATAGAGAGAATTTATTACATGCAAATGTTTATAGTGATAAATATTCAGTATTAACACTGAATTAAAATGAGATTTAAAGTATCTGCTTGTGTGCTTATGGCAAACAGTTGCATAGAGACTCTTGCAATATTAGTACCTCTGCAGGCAGGAGTCTGGAGGAGATGTTAGAATGTCTGCTGCTGGCAAATGTTCTCAGAGTGATTTTCCTTACCAAACTATCAATAAAATAGCCTGTTGATGACATTTTCTATGGAAAATTGTGACTAATGTTTTTGAAACATTTTCATTAATATTCTACCCAACAGAAATTGTTAAATAGAAACTAATAGAAATTGGATTATACCTGATACAATTTAATTACTATAATTATTTAGCTAAATTCAGGTTTGTATGCATGCAACCAAGTTCTTTTGAGTTTCTAGTTACATGCATATATGTGATCTGTTTGCTCTTGTAAGCATACCCTGTTTCTTTAGCCAGACGTATTTCTTTTTTTCTCTTTGGAGGCATCCATATTTGTTGTTCTTAGTATTGGGGGGGGGAGTGGGTGTGTGTGCAGGAAAGAAAGATGACATAAGGTCCATGACAAACCAAAAATACAATCATGCAGAACCATATCTTAATACAGTGATGCAAGTTTTTCAGTGCATGTTGTTCTAGCATGTATAAATTGATCATTGGTATATGCAACAAATATATGATTACAGCCATGCATTTTGTGTCTAGATACTAGAAAACATGATCCATGAAACAAATTCTACATTGCCTATACTATCTATGTAAGCTATACAGCTATTACCATGGAGATTTTAAATAAAGAAGTCTGGTTTCTTCTTATAAATTTAAGCTTACATTTATTGAAATTCCCTTTCAGATTTTCATTTAGTTTTATGTAGAAAACACATGCAAAGTTGTTCTCCTGATCAACTTTGCATTTAATTGCATGTGATGTTAGTTTAAACAGCTGGCAAATACTGTAAATGTTTCAGATCCCTTACCTGCAGAATGTTTGTTTATTTATTTAAAATGAAAGTTCAGAATTATTAATTCATAAAGCATTTATTTTACAAAGCAGAGTCAAGGAGATAACATTAATGGCTACATGATACAACTAGCTAAGTTCCCTCTGTAGTTCTGTAAACTCCAGACAGGCTTTTCTCACTTGCTTTTCTGTCTTGGACAGACACATTCCATTGTGTAAAGTTCCACTGTTGTTTTATTGAATGGAGGAATGTGGAAAGAACAACCAGTGGGCATCTTTAACCTCATTTCACCCCACATTGGTTTTAAAATAAAGCTTCATAAAATGAAGTCTTCAATAGAAAAATGAATAATATCAAACAGCCTGGGAAGTGAAAGAAGTGGCTGTGTCTATCAGTTATTCAAAGTAATCCACTAAATTTTAGGGTCATGTATTATAAATCAAGGTATTTAGTGGGAAGTTTCATTTATATTATCCTGATACCACCCTGACAGCCAAAGACAGGCAAGGATTTAATGTATTTCTTTATAGCCTGTTGACAACACTGGAAAGTGATTGCCTCTTTGTGACTCATGGTCAATTCTTACAGGTATTTTCTGTTATCTGTTGGAACTTCATCATGCTGCTATTGAGGTCAATGAGAGTTTTGAGATTGAAAACATGTTTATTTTGATAACATTCTTCTACTCTCTTAATAATAAATTCAAACAACTAATAGCTCTAACTGAACCCTCTTGTATCTATCTCACTTCCTCAGTTGGTGAACATTTTACTTACAGAAGTGCTAGCTGTTCGCATTCTTATTAATTGATAGTCTTGATCTCAAGGTAGGATATAAATAGTACCCTTTTGCTGTATGTGATTTGTAATACTGCAGTTCTCACTTTCTTTGCATGTCTGTTTTTCCTAAAAACACATTTTTTTTCCCCAATATATTTTATATGTAATACATGAATCACTGGATTCATTCATTCTAGTTTATAGTGGGTTTTGGAATTTACTGAGCAGCTTTAAGTTTCAAGCAAGATTTGTCAGTTGTGAAAGTAAAATAAAAGCCTGCAGGGATTTTTGGTTTATGTTGTAACATAGTGGACACAAAGACAACTGCAGCCCAATGTAGACATATCTGATTCAGGTCACTGTGGACAGTATGTGGCAGAAGCCAGGTCACTGGGGCATCAGGGAAGCCCAAAAAAACAGTGAAAATGCATCTGTGTAATGCATTGTACTGCTGAGAATGATCTACAGTGATCCAAGTTTGCTAGTTTAAAATTATCTTGAGTCCCTTTATATGACACCGATGTAATTTGTGTGGGTGGAGTAAATGTAATTTACTTTCCTCTAATATGCATATAACTTTCTCAGTTTTCAAATAGTGGCTCTCCATTTTGTCTCTTTGACAGGCATTTGCTGCTTTTGCTTTCCATTTTAAAAGGAGCAATCTCCTGTGTCCTCACTAATGCAGTGGCTCAAAATCGAGTAAAGTTCAAAGTGAGAACTTAACTCCTTTTTCTTTAAATATATGTAAAGATTTCTCATCACTGTCTTACCTCAACTGCCAGGGATGTGGTAGTTAGGACAGAAACAGAAGAAACTACATTTTTTCAGATTGTATTCCATACTTTCAGCTTTGTGGCTTCTTTCTCATGAATGAATAAATCCATTGCATACCAAGTAAATGTGACAGGAAAGACTTCTGAAACATATTAACTGCCTACAGTGACAGACAAGGTCTCAGTTCAAAGAAGGTTGTCCTGAGCATCACAGACACGTTAGAATATGTCCATAACACATTCCTTTGAAACCACAGACAGGACATCCTGCACCAAAATTGTAAGAGCTTGTGAGTTGTTAAGAACCAGAAAAGAGCAGCATTTGAGTAGGGGAGAGAAGTTATACTTTAACAAGAAAATTAGAATTTCCTGCTAGATTCCAAACTACCAGACTGATTCCCAATCAAAGTTTGAAGACTTATTTGTATTTTCTGCATCATTTGAAACAAATTTAAAAATGGTATTCTGACTGTAGGATAATACATATTGTTTATTTCAGAAGAGAATGGTCCCAGCTATAGTTTTATTGTGATTGTCCTTGAGCTTTTTTTATGAGGTCTCGGAACAAATCAAGCCTATGGAAGTAAAACCTACAAGTAAAATAATATGTCCTTGGCAGTTATATGCATATATATATATATGCTACGCTATTTACTGTTTTTCAGGCACAGTGAAAATTTATATTCAATGCTGCTAAGTTCTCTTGCAAAAACCTAACTGGAAGATGTTTTGGGAGCATGGCACTGCTAGTGTTCAGAGATTTTTTGGAGAAGCAAATTGTACTTCTCTAGACAGTGTGTGCTCTGTCCTCTTTTACTTGTTTAAGAAGGGGGCAGATCAGAGACTACAGGAATGTCCATGGATATGGATCCAAATCCAGTTCTGCTATGTTTGGTGAATAGCAGCTGTTTATGGGTGCTATTTACTTTGAATATAGAGTCAAGAAAGTCCCCACCATTAAACTGCATCTGTCTGAGGTGTTCTTGTTAAGGTACATGAGCTTCACTACCTCAGAAATACATATGCTGTCCTTTAAATGGGCATGTTTTCTATTAATTATTTATTTTGCCTGCTGTATTCATCACAAATTCATTACATATTTAATGCTCCTTCAGAAGAAGAAACTTCTCCTTCATTCTTAGAAAGGATAAGAAATAAAATAGTAACTCAAAGAAATATACAACAAACTAGTAGTAGTTTTAATAATGTGAATACTTCATAAAGGCAATTGAGTATTTCTCATAGTTTCCTTTTTCAGTTGTGCTTGAAATCTTCCTTGTAATTTTTTTTTCCTGTTCCAGAGTGGTATTATGCAAACCCACAGAATAGTCTTTACTGTTCTTAATGCCAAAAGACTGTTCAATGGTATCAGAGAAAGAAACTCTGAAAGAACACAGTATTTCACTTCACCAAAATGAAAACAAAATCCTTTGATTGTAGCAGAGTCTGTTTCTTTTCTTATAAGGACTGAAGACATTTTGGCAGCTATGCTGCTTTTCTTGTGATTTGTGGTATTGTTTATTATGTAAACAATTGCCCATCTATTGGAGGATATTGAGCCAAATTTACTGATGTCAGTGAAGATACCCTGAGGCTGAAATTAGGTTGTTGTAATCCATGCAGGAACTTAAGAGACTTGAAAAACTGATGTAGAGAAATATCCCAACTTTGCAGCTTTGGAATATCTTTAACTGGGAACACCCTCACAGTATAAAGTGAAAGTAGGGTCCAGCTTTTGAGTTGGGCTTCATTTTTAAATGGAAGAGGTAAACCTGCACCAAGGTCTGTCAGCAGCAGGAGCAGTCTCCAAGAGCAGAGAGTAGGAGTCAGCCTTGTAATGAACAGTAGCTTGCTTGGATCACTATTGGATCAGCACATACTTAAACTGACCTCAGCCTGGTACCTGCCTATTCTCTCAACAACAGCATATCCATGAATGCCAGGGAAATCATTCCTTGGCTGGAGGGAAACCTCTGCTCCATCTGAGCTATTGCTCTGGCACATGTAGATGAGTGCTAAGAGAACACCACCACAGGGATTTCTATTGCCTCCCCTGCTTTTGAGACATAATCAACGGCACGCTAAATTCCGACAAAAAACACAAATCAACTGTTTCTTTCTATAACAGCGTAGAAAAGTGGGTTTCCTGAGCACTGATGAATATTGCTGCCCAGTGGGGAAGTGACAATCCATAAAATGTTGCACCAGAACTTTTTCAAGAGCTGAAAACATTAGAGAAGGCACAATGAGGGAAAACATGGGAAAGTTTTATTATCCTGTTCCATATTGTGCATGTACTTTTTTAGGAGCTTCTGTCAAGGGACTGTTTCCCAGCTGCTTATGAGGGTAAACTTCTGCTGTTCTTCATCCTAGCTAATGGGCTGAGGAGAAAACAGCTCATTTGCATTGATAGTAAAGCACCATGGACTCCTTAATTGTGAGAAATATGTTGCCTTGAATTTTATCTGTTAGCTAGTACTTGTACTAGCCACATGTCCCTATTGTGGGCTGAACTGCATCACCAGCTCTGTAATCCGGCATTGTGATTATACTGTGTAAAGAGAAGATTTTTATAGTGCTTCATATCTAGTTTTATTAGTCTGTGACAGTGTACTTTCACAGCAATTAGTTCTGTCAGTTTCAATAAATGACATCTTGCAAACCTTTCAGCTTTACTCACTCTAAGTCTGCGAAACTGACTTCTAAGATCAGTAGAGTGATAAGGAGGCGGCGCTGCCCTCTTTCACCTTGGAGTATGGAAATGTAGAAATAATACAGATTGTTTATACTTCATGCCTTATTAAAATCTGTATCTTTTATATATCCCCTAACTATGCTATATATGTAATTTGTAAATATAATATGTTTTATTCAAAAAAGCCTATGACTTTTTTTTTTTTTCATTCATAGAAATGAACTTAGGTCAATAAAATAGTTTTACTTCTCAAATGGACACTCTTTGGGAGATTGGATTAGATCTGTTTCCTTCTCTAAGGGCAAAAATATTTTAGCTGAAAATTGCATAATTATGTTTCATTTACCTAGAGCAAGTTCTGCCAGATGAACCACCATCAAAGGTATGTATTTAAGTTGGAAATCAACATTTCTGGCTGGAAAGAAAAGCAACATTATCTCTACTTTGTTTAGTTTAACTGGACCAGCAACAATTTAGCATGAGCATGGGAGTTTTGACTGCTAAGGGGAAAAGGCCTATGAGAGGGAAAGAGATGAAGTCCATATGTTAGCTGCGGGTGTATATGTGTTCATGCCTTGCTTAGAACATTTAACATACATCACTGAGCAAAGCTGTGAGATGTTATCTCATTGCCAATACATCAGCCTGTTTTGCTTGGATGAAAATTGACCACCCTTCAGAATGCCAAGTCATTTATCACACTAAAAGATCCAAAACTACCTGTGAGAGGCAGAGCACAGGGTTGAGAGCATATGCTGGAATGCATTTAACATCTCTGAACATCATGCAAGAGAGGTAGTATGAAGCTGCTATTCGTCTTTTTCTTCTATACTCCCATAGCAGAATGTGTTCTGTGATATTTAACTAACTAGATAACTATAGAGGGAGAAGAAAGACAGTGATAATATGTGAGTTGTGAAACCTTACCTTAAATTGGTCTAATAATACTGGAGAGGGGCACTCATGTTACTGATTTTATAACTACAATAAACAGGAAAAGCTTTTTGTTACTGAAACCATATAGAAAATGAATTCCTTATAAAATAAGTTGATACTTCACTTGGCATGCTATTACAGCTTAAACAATTTTAAAGTGAAAATTGAGAGGGTTTGAAAAATTGCGTTGCTCTAAAAATATAGGTTGAAGGTGACTTCATAAAAGGCACTTTCACAGAAGTAAAATATGTAAAAGATATTGTGAAAAACATATTTTCTTGATATTCCCACATTATTTACTTCTGTGCTGGTTAGCATACTATTAAATGCAGTAGTGTTTTCATGTATTATAATATGTGTCATCCAGATCCCAATGAAACTAATGGAAAGAATCCCACTGACTTCAAAGACCTTGGAATCAAGCCCATACACAAATTGCTAATTAAACTTGATTAGTAAGTAAGGTTGGCCAATGGAAGAAGTTTGCCAGATTTATAGCCTACCTGAATAATAAGTAGTGGTATTAGTGAAGGTCTTGCAACATCATTGCTGGAGTTTTGTGTGACCACAACACAGCATGAGCTTTGGGCCTGTATTACTTTTCCTCATATTAATTCCCTGTTTCATAGAAGTACAGCAAATGTTTATTTCCAACATGAATTTTTATTGTTTACATAAGACAAGCTTCCCTTTCATTAAAACTTTTGTTATATTTCCTTTGAAAAACAAAGATATAAATTAAGGGAAAGGGAGTATAACTTGCATTAATGGGGTGAAATTAAAAGAGGAAGAATTATGCAGAGTATCAGGGGAAACATCCTGACAGAAAGATTAATTAGAGTACTGAATTGTCTCTTGCAGGAAGTAGAGGAAGCCATGTCACTTGAGACAGTTTAAAACTAGATTGGATGAACCACAGAAAAATCCTGTGTACAAATGAGACTGGGAAATGGGCTGGCTCACTTAGACCTTCTGTGTCTCTGATGGCTGGAAGAATTTTAAGAGTTGTACAGCTTCAGGAAAGCCTTATGTATGTCTAGGCTCAGCTGTGGTACTGATTATACTAAACAGTTTATATTAGGCAATTTTCAGTAACCCACATGTAAAGCTAACCAGGCAAATCCTCAGGGAAAAAGAAATCAAAATAAGATGAAAACTGTAACTCTGAAAAGGGTTTTAATGTGCTTGTACACTGTGATCTTTACCTGTTTGTCTCGCTGTGGTATAACCATTTTTATGTCCAAGTGGTGGGTAGGATTCTCACCTACTACTATTAAAGACAGAGGTTGAACGAGGTCAATATTTGGCTGATGGTGCTCACTGTATTGACCTGTTTCTCTGGTTATCAACATTTTGGTGCTTAAGCATATTGTCCATGCAATGATCTGGAACTAAAAAAAAATCCAGTATACTTTTAGGGATAACTAGTTTGCTCCTAGGTTGTTGGCTGTACTGATTTAGTTACTTGAAGTCTGCAGCTGACTTATTTGGTTAACAGACTTTGCTGTGTGTATTTGACCTCATTAAATGGAGGGTGTATGCAATAAATCCTATTAAATATGGGGTAGATAAGAACATTACATACCCCCAAAAGCTTTCCTAATATGTCATGAAAATATTAGTTTCATTACTATTAAACATGCTGCTGCAGAATGTAATTTGGAAGGAATAAAAGATCTTTTCCTCATGGCTTGCTTAAAATTATTAAGGTGTTCTTTGAAGACCATCACAGTATGGCTTAGAATTAATCAACAAACTGTTCCTAAATGCCATTTGCCAGGAATAATCAAGCAGGCATATGTTCAACACTCGGGAAATGTTTTAGAGGATTAAAAGTCACAGCATGGAGAGGAATATGAAATCTTAAACCTTTCCCTGCACTCTCAGACAAGCAGACAGCCACATCATGAGCAGCTGAATCAGACTTCAGGAACTGTTTGCACAAACTATGAAAATATCTGGCAAGATAAAATGTACCCTCAGCTGGAAGAAAATGATTCAGTGATCACATGATGTCCCATGGCCATAGCTTTAAAACAGACTTTCAGAAACAAATTCAACATGTGTTGATGATCACACAGATGAAAGCATGCATTGTACAGATGGGAATTCCAGTGTCTTGTTCAGAGCCTTCAAGACTTATGAAAGAGAGCATTTACAAAGTAATTTTAGGACAAACGTGGAAAAAAAATGTGCCTTTATCAGTCAGTACAGTAGTTATGAAAGCCTTGTTTTCTTGAACATACTGAAGTATTCACATGTACACATATGGTATTGGAGATTAATTCATCTGTCTCTTGATGCATTCCTCATCACTGAAATAGAAAAACAAAACAGAAGAAAATGGCAAAGACTGTTGAGGAAAGAAAAGCCCTATTTTATTTAGTCTTAGGCATGACAAAGAAAAAAATGGTCAGTGTCAGTCTTTGAATATTTTTTTTTCATGCCCTGGGGACTTGAATTCCCCTAGGGTATTTTACCAAGCTTTATGACTGTGTAAAATAACCCTAGATATTTACTTGGTATATCACAAAGGGATTTTTAAAAGCACACATAAGACACAAAATCCCCCCACACACACCCTTTTTTCCTTTTCTTTTGCAAATTTATATATATTGTTTATAAAAAGTGAGAAGATGTGTTTCAGTCCTATAAATAAAATCTCTGTTATAGGTGTTTTCTATTGTATTTGAATTTGTATATCCAAGGTACTACTTTTAAGGGAGATCAGTTAAACTTCAAAGCAGACAAACAATTTTCTTAAGATCGACTGTAGCTTCAGACTGACATTCCTTAATGAGCCTAAGCCCCAAATCCTGCCTTGCTGAAAACAGTCTAGGTTCACCAAAGTTTCTAATCTCTCAGTCCAACTTTTTAGATGTATAACAAGACCTCAGACCGGGAAAGAAGTCAAAATAAGCAAAGATCTTTCTGGATTTTTTCAATATGTTCTCTGGAAACTCATAAATCTCAGTGTAGGTTTTTTCAGGCATATATTCCCTTGGATCTAACCTAACCTTCTGATTTTTCTCATGAAGCTCTGTATTTGTATAAAGACATGGACATTTACATGCACGCATTTATTCATTCAACTCTTAAAAACACAATCTCTTAAAAATACAATCTTAAAAGTACAATCTAGGCATTAGGGATATGAACATAAAAATAGGATGGAATAGACCATTTTGCATTAGAGACTTTTTTGTAACTGTGAATTTAAAGAACCAGCCACATTTTAGTAAATTATAAAATACTTTAGCTGTGTATAGATTTTGTAAGTACATAGCTATGGTTTTTAGTTGTGTTAAATCAGCTCTGCGGTGATCTAAGGTGGGGTATAGTGAAGATGTGGATTGTATCTATAGAATTTAATGTTACAGTTAAGGTTCCTTTCCTTTGTAAATATTCTGTTTCCAGGATAATTGTATAAGTTGATTTATATACATTTCTCAAAAATAGAGGTACTTGTAGCATTCATTATAAAAGTATTTAATTTGAGACAGGACCAACTGTCAACTGAGATAGGTGGAATTACATCAGAGATTAAATTGGCCTACTGTTAAAATTATTAATGTTGGCCCAAGGACCAAAATTTTAAAGCAGTCCTCATTCAGTCAAAATTCCCACTGACCTTTGTCAGGTTTTTGCTTGCAGAAGTGAATAAAAAATGAGAGTTTGGCTCATTAAGCTGTATGTTATTAAAATAAAATTATTGACCTTTCTGGTAGATGATCACAGTGGCAAAGTCAGGCTTCTAGCCAGGTTGGCTGGCTATAGGATTAAAACTTTGAGGATTTATAATTACAGTAAAAATTAGTTTTGTCATAGCATCCAGGCAAGGAAGTTAAACTCTTTAAGACAAGTGCTTTCAGTCATTGCTGCACAGATCAGATATCCTTTGCACTTTTTTTCCTATAACCTGTAGGTAATAAATTCCACCTGGATGTATGGCAGCAGAAGTGACATTCAGTGTCCCAAACAGTCAGCCAACCAAGGTAGACCCTTTGCTCTAACATATATATCTTGATGTCTGCTTCTTGGGCAATGCCATCACAAATTACAACGGACCATTTAATTGCGTAATTTCATTGATCAGATTTACTACTGCCTTCTTTGTTGCTAATATCTGTAATTATGTTTGGACTTAATGAAAAGGACACAGCAAAATGTCTGAGGAGCCCTATAACCTGTTTTTCCACATTCCTGGGATTTTGTTTGTTCTAGGAGTTGTAACACAATAATTGATAATGATAGGTGGTAGATGAGATAAGTGGTTTTACTGTAATGCCAGGAAATTAGTTTATGTGCACTCATGGCCAGAGGTGTGTTTCATCCAACCATTTTGTAGGTATTTTCTAAGGAATCAAAATAATAATACAAACAAACAAAAAATGCCATTAAAAAAAAAAAAAAAAAAAAAAAAAAGGCAAGCCCAAAGGGGAGACATCTTGCAGCTCTATGCCTAGCAAAATTTCACTTCTCTTTGTTTAGAAGAGGCTTTAGCAAGCTGTTTGGCAATACACACACCAGGATAATAACCAACAAAGTCAAAAACTGAGGCAAACAGGCAGCTAGTACAATTTGGCAGTACCATTTTATTTGTGCATATTTTACTCATAAATAGGACTTTTACCATTTTAGTTGTACTTTCAACATTAATGCTTTTATTAGCATGGCTCTGGTGATTTTTTTTTTTTTTATGTAATATACATTTCTAAGACACATTACAGGTTGAAGTAAGTATATATTTCACAGCTATGGTAAAGATCACATTTGTGATAAGCAGTGAAGGAGGAATACAGAGCAGTCCTTTCAGTGTAAACTTGTTACGTAATTTGTAACATATCTTTGTAGGATCTGACCAAATTCCCATTGATTTTTTAATTCTGCGAGTTGCTAAACTTTTACATGAAGATCTAATACTTGAGCTTTGGTATTATTGAAGAGGCCACAAAATGTTCATGGTTAACACACCTTTTGTGTGTTATTGAGGAAAAATGAAGTGTTATGGCTTTGGAAAAAGAAATTTTTAAGAAGTCACTAAAGTTACAAATGAGATGGAAGACTAATACTTAAAAAGATAAAGAACTTGTGAAGAATAGGTAATTGCACAGCCAGTGTTTCCCATTGTTTGTATGGTTCTTGTAGCAAAATGAATGGGATGAAGATTGAGTGGAAGCTCTATTTTTTGAGAGAAAAAAAAAAAAAGTGTTATTGGAGTCACTAACTGCATTGTGTGGATCCTAAGAGATTGTGGTAATTTAAATATTTTGTGGCTCTTACACTGATATCAAGATGCAGTGTTAAGGTCAGCATGGGCTGATAGGGAAAAAATATTGGACCTGCATCTGAATGCCATCTGTACCATCGTGCCCTGGACCTACACCTGCAATTGTCTGAACTGTACAGTCACTAATGACCTTCCAATATTCAAATGATGTGTTTAAAGCATGTTCTGAGACTTTCTCATACATCTGTATGAGATAATTGAGGGACAGATTAAAACTGAATTGCTCCAATATAATTAGCAGAACTCAAAATGCCTAGGATAATGAAATATCAAACAAATAATATACCTTTAGTTTAACGTGTAATATGCTTGGGAGAAAGAGGTATTCCAATGTGTTGTCATATTGTCAGTGTAGTATTGTCAGTTGTCTTCCTTCTGCTCATTTTCACAGAATGCTTTCTGAAATCCAACAAGGTAGATCAACAAGCATATCACAGTTTCAAGAAGAAACATTTTGAGAATAATTCTTCTACATGAAAATATTATGATCAGAAATCCAAATAAACATTTTTAGACTTTTTTTTTTTTTTTTTTTTCCCCTAAGGGAGTTGGAAGGATCTTAGGAAATGAGTAATTCTCAGAATAGCAGGAATTTACTGAGGAACTTACTCATTGCTGGATACTAGAGTAGTACTGACATGTCCATTATTCCCTGGGCATTGGTACTCCTCAGTAGATGTCCGTGTGATTAATGGAATGAGCCTGGTGCAGACAATGAATAATGTTAACAGGACCTTTGCAGAGCTTGTGGAGAGTGCCTAGTTATTAGAGTTACACAGAGGTTTTGGCTGATAAATCTGTTACAGTACAAAAATATGTATATTGCTTTGTGGGAGTGATATATATATATAGTATACTCTGTCATACCTAAACTAAGTCAATTGACAGATGTTTTCAAAATTTATTGCTAAATTTCTGCCATCAGTTCATATTGTTAATTTACCTTTTTATGTTGGGCTCCTCAGTATAATCTGGGACTTAGACTTTTTAGTATATGATGTAGACTGTTCATTTAATATATTTAATTGAATGCTAAATGCTTTGTAATCAGAACTTGGAAAAAGGTAGGAGTACTTGTAACCTTCTATGTCTCTGAAAAGACTGACATCAGAAGTTAGTTTTGGGAATGTACTTCAATATATCTTATGTTTCTTTTTGGTAGTGAAAGGACTTGAATTTTAAGCATGGTTCATTTGGCTAATGATTTCCTGGTTTTATGCATTGATTTCTTCACAGGCTCTTTCTTTCACTTGCCTTTTTTTTTTTTTTTTTAATTTAAACATAGGTAGAGGATGGACCAAGTATTTTTTTTTTGGTCATTGTTGTTGTTAGTAGCTAACATTATTTTAATAAATAAATCTGTGGCTAAGTATACCAGAAAAAAAGTTTTAAGCCATGTTTTAAAACATGCTTGCACAACATATTGTCACATATCTCTGCCCATGCAAAAATTCATAGATCTCTGTGAAATTATGTTTTCCTTCCATTCTTCTGAAAGAGTTTAGCAAAATTTGCCTATTAGATAAGCTTAGTTTTCCTATAAGCAAGGTAACTTACGTTTAGAAAACTAACCAACAGTAATCCAGGGTAAATTCCAAGAGAGAATGCATTACATTTAAAGAATAACCTGCATGCTAGAGGCATCTTTGCCTTTCTGAAGCTTTGGATTGCTTTTTATTGTATAGCTATGTCCTCAGAGAGCTAAGATTTACAGCCCTCATTAGTGTAATTTATAAGTCTAAATGACAAGCATACTAAAGGATCTGCAGCTGAACCAGTCAGCATCATACAGATAATTCAGATTTGTCCAATCTGGTCTTGTGAAGTCAAGCAAAATAAAATCAATCATTGAACAGGAGTGGGAGTACTTAAGCTGAAAAAGAGTGTCTGCTTCCTGCTAGGGGGCTGGGCAGCCTGTGCCCACTTTGGGGGCTTTTCTTAAGTGTTGAAAAACTACTGACATTCTCAGAGAAATCCCCTTCTCACTTTCATCTGTGCTATCTTGAAAATTGGCATGATGGCAGTGCTTGGGAATAGCTTTCTCAAAGAGAGTCCAAGTCAGAAAATTGCTGTTTGCCAGAGAATCACATTTCCATCTCACAGCCACTAATAATAATTTACAGAAGTATTCACTCTCAGTTTTAAATGACCTCTTATGCTTGCTGCTGCCACTGAAATTAACAGTCATTTGACACAACTGTTATTTTCCTTTCAAGTGAGAACCAGCTATGAGTGTGAGGCATGTATGAGCTGGCTGAGAAGAAGAAAGACGAGTCCCTGACTAGGAGACCTGATCACCCAGGCTGTGGAATCCTTCCCACCTTTACTTCCCATTTGGTTGCACATGCACCACCAAATAATGAAATTTAAAGACCTGGGTTGAGCTGGAGGTGATGGAAACTTAGTTCTGCTATCTAGTGTAATAACATTGAGCTGTATACTTCATGAAGCAGGACTTGCTTGTGAACAGCCTTCCTTGAAACTTGTAGAGAATACACCAACTTCATGTCCAAATAACAGCTACTTGAAAGCTGTCCTGAAAGGGTGATGGATAACCACCAGCCCTAGACTTTCTGCCTCACATATATTTTAGCTGATAGCTCTAACATGATGTGTATCAATGTACCTAGTGCTTTGGACTAGTCACGAGACGTGAGAATGTTTGTGAACAGTTCATTGAGCAAAGAACTAGTTTTTGCTTTATTAGCCTTGTTTTCATGCTTGTCTGGAGTGATATACAATGTGGTGGTTTTGATTGAGGAGTTTTGAACTTTTTTTAGTAACAAAATCTAGTTTTATCTAAATAAAAGCAGAAGTCAAATTCTCTAGTCAATGGACAGAAGTAATGCACTACAATTTACATCTTGGGCCACAAAGATTAAAAAAACAGATTCTTAACATCATGTGTACCTCCTGGAACAGCAAAGAGAAGTAGGAAAGACAACAACGTGTTCATGAGTAGATGCATGGCTCCCTTTGCCAATGGCTCATTAGAATGCTGTGTAACCAGACTCTGTAGAGGTGGACAGTTAAGAGCCAGTAATTTGAATTAGTGCTCTTTTAGATCTATGCACCCAAGGATCTCTAGGAGCTTGGCATTATGCCAGAAACCAATCACATGTTTTAAGTCATTGTGGGCCAGCTAAGATGCTTGTCTTGCTAGTGACTAATTTATGACTCATTTTCTCCTCAGTTAGTCATAGTATTGCAAGTTTCCACGGTCTGAAGTTGCAAGTAAGAGGAGGAACTAGGGCAGAGAAAAAACTAGGTAAGAAAACTAAAATGTGAAAGATTTATTATTATACAATATGGGCTGAAAGACAAAAGAAACAAACTAACCAGACTTGTTTATAGTCTAATGTGAGTTTCATTTCAGTAAAGTAGACTGCAAGGAACTGTTCTGGTTTCATGGACTCATTGTGTATTTATAAATTAACATTAGATAATCAGAGGAAAAAAAAAAAAAAGAAAAAAGTTTAAAAACCCACCCAAAACACTAGTTATCATTAATATCTTACCAGTGAATCTTTTCTCAGTGTACCATGGATCAAACAGCAAACTTTGTCTTTGAATGGCCCTAACCATGTTCTGTGAGCTAAGGTGATCTGTTACCTAGGTTGGTTTGGTTGGGTTTGGTGATGGTATTATCAAAATATCTGTGAGAACTTGAGTAAGTCAAATCGGAAGGAAAAATATTTTGACTGATAGACCTAGGAGGAGGAATTTTCAAAGGAAATCAGTTAAGAGCATCATAAGAGAATTTATGCAAAACATATTAAAATAATGAATGGTAAAATCATACCTGATTGTAACATGTGATGAGAGGACCTGAGGGTTTAGAAGCCTCACATTTGAAACTGTTCTAAAAATGCTTCATGAAAGCTTCATGTGCTCAAAAACTTATATATCAGGTAAGTAACAAAGATACAAGCAACTAAATTCAACCGGTGCCATCTTATACCTTCTTAGTTGTTGCACTCTAAGGATGGTATTATTGTCATCAACTGAGGGGGAACAGTGTGTCTTGTTAACACATTTAGTGCTTTAATTGGATGTATCCTGGGGTCCCAATTAAAACAAAACAACCAAATAAATCTTGCAACCAAAAAATATACCTTTATTTATGTATAAACTGATGAAAGTCATAGAGGAGTTGATGGCAGAAACAGAGCACAATTCATTTGTGTCCATCCACCTTCATCCCAGTAATCCATAATGACAATTTCTTCCAGTGAGAGAGGAAACCATGTAATCTCAAACAGCCTTTTGTAGCTCTACGGGTAATTTTTCCACTGAAATGACAGTAAAGACTAGGTTAGTGACTGAAATTTGCTTTAGAATGTAATGGCTTATAAAATCAAAACTCCACTGTCCACTGTTCTTTGAAGCAGATTTGCAGTATGTGAGATACAGATCCACACATTACCACTGTCTAAGTGAAGGCACACTTGAAAAACTGGACCAGTGTTTTGTCTGAAAAACCTACTGTCACTTTTTTTTTTTTTTTTTTTTTTTTTTAATGTTAGAAGACAGCTTGTACACTACCAGTTTAAAAGCATACACTAGAAACACAAGAGAACAAGCTGGAAGCATTTTGGATGAAAGACTTTTGTTGATTATATGTATAGAGATGCCAAAGGCTCTTCAAATGGATAGACACCAACACTGAACCTCAAAAAATTCAGACTATTTAGTTCAGATAAGAATCCAAAAATTAGTCTGCTTAACCAAAACTTGTCCAAACCTCGTTGGTCTGGAAATCAGGCTGGAAATGTTACATGATCAGCCTTTCTTATGAGTTTTCCAGTGCTCATTTCCTTTTGCCAGCAAAGATAGCATGAGAACTTCTTATAGTGTGTTGTGTCTGTAATTAGGCTTCTGCTCTTGGCTAAAAAGAAACACCAGCAGTTAACCAAACCTGTTTTGAACTTGTACAGGGAATGGATTTGGTTCAAACTCCATCCCTAATAATTACATAGGAGCGATAAACCATGTAGTCTTATGCAATGAAATATGCATAATATTAATTCCTTTGCAAGATTTTTAAAGCCACTTCCTTTCTTCTTGAGGCACTAAATCCAATAGTTTCATTTTAAAACCAAACTTGGACTGAAAATGAGTTCCTTTGTAAGTGAACTTCAGATTAAGTTTACCAGTAGAAAAATTGCTAATGCAACAGAATTCTTTCTACTCTTCCATTTTCAATGCCTTTTAGTGTATAATCATATGGTGTTCTATATTCCACATGATCCTTTTTATGAAAGCCAAAGAGACAACTTTTGTTCTCAACAGATTTGCTGTGAATTAGAGTAGGAGAGCTGGCCAATGTTGGGAAAATTAATCTGACAAAGATATAAGGTGGTATGTAATTAATAAAAATATGTTAAACATACAGGAGCCAGGTAAGTCCTAACAAAGGTACTAAAGCTTGCAGAATAGGAACAATTAATAATAAATCTGAGAGTACTGCATCACTGGTGTAGGAGAAATAGCACTCCAGATCCTGAAGTCAGGGACACTGATTACTCTTTTGTCTTCTGAGAGTTATGATGAAGGGCCAGGGTAGTAAATATTATAAAGTCTGTTCCTGTTAGTCCTTTTTATTGGACTCAGACATTTCAAATGATAAGAACTTAATGGACAAACTGTGCACTAAACTGTTGCCATCATATATTCATGTTAGTGGCTCAAACATTTGTTAGCAGTTTCATGCAGGCCAGTCATACTCACAGAATCCTTAAGGTCAGAAAAGACATCTAAGATCATCAAGTCCAATCTTCTACTTGTTTTGCTTCTCATTCTGTAAAAGGGAAACATTAGGCATATTTTATAGTTTGCGTTTTTGGTTGCCACTAGTCTGAATAATATCTGATATACATATGCTTTGGAACTTGTCGGGAAAGGGATTCATCTTTTATTTCAAGTGATTTCTGATTAAATTTCTTGTAGAAGTAACCATGTCAGAGGTTAAGGAAGCAACTCTGTTAAAAATAAAACAAAACAACAAACAAAACATAACCAGAAGAGTGACAGACATTGAAAAATTTAGTTATTTCTCCATCTTATCTCTCATTATGTAGATTTTCTGATTCTATTATATAGCGGTTTTTATGGGTTTGTGGGGTTTTTTTGTTTGTTTGTTTGGGGGTTTTTTTGGTGGTTTTTTTTTGTTGTTGTTTT
>JANHGN010008304.1:0-12230 GCA_024605025.1 Megaceryle maxima
TAAATAAAAGGTCTGTATACAAACGTGCAATCTCAATACATGCATATGCTTTGTTTTTATACAGCCACAACTACCTCACTTTTAAAGAGACTAAAATCACAATTTTTATCCAAAGATACTCAGAGAGATGAGATGAGGTGCCAGCCAAGTTCATGAGTTTCGTACAAAGTATCCATGCCCTCAAGGAAGGTAATAAATGAGCAGTAGCCTCTGTCTTTCTTCAGATGGAAATCAGAGCATTGAAACTATTGAAATATACAAATAATGCACATGCAGACCAACAGAAATCCTTGAGAAGACTTCCTAACATCAAGTGGCAAGTAACAATATTTGCTTCAAGAGACAAATTTTATACATACCTTTATGACTAATTTACACATACACACGTATGTGCATCTGTATCTATCTAGACAGATGCACAGATATATATTTCACATCAGCCTAAACTACTTACTTTGGCAAAATAGGACAGTAAAAAGTCTAAATCATCTGAAACTTTTCCTTTTCCCTAAAGCTAGTTCAAAGGCACGTTAATTTGCTATAGGATCTATCCTATGCCCAGAACAGTTATACATCTCCTTAATGTGCAGTTACAGATGCAGGTGCACTTGCACTTTTTCCCTATGCAGTCTACTGCAGTAGAATCCACAGTTTCACCTGGCTTATATAAATCTTTCATTATAAAACAAATTCTCTCAACTACCAGCATTTCCAAAGCATCATCTTGTTCACAAATATGTTCCTTCTGTTCCTATAGAGTACTGTATTATGAAATAATTTCTAAGCTTCTGAATGTGCTGTAAGAAAAAGGGTACTTATTCTAACTTCCTATGCCTTTATTGTATTAGTATAAACTTTTTTAAAAAAACCTAAATCATTAAGAAAGGCAATCAGCTAGACAATACTTATTGATACATAAAAAGAAGTTAAGACATTTCCAAGTCCTACCTACCTCAGTAGCAAACTGCTGCAATCCACCAATATTAATTGGTCCTTCCTCAGTGGCATATAAATTGCAGCCACCAACACAGAGATCCGATGTTGGACACACCATTCCACATGTTAGCCCAAGTGGGTTGTCAGAAAGAATCATTTTGGCAGCTCCGTAATAGTTCTGAAGAAAAAAAAAAAAGAGAAAGAGAGAGAGAGTCACACACCAAGAAAAGCAAAACCTCAAAAATTCAAGTGAAAATAGAAAATACTTTTTCTTTAGCTGGCTAGCAGAATAATATATAAATACATAACATAACACTGGCATTATTTATATGTAGCAACATGGTATACAGCATTATGTCGGAGACACTGGAAAGTTAGTCAGAAAAAAAATGTTGATTATGCAAATATAATACTCCTATTTTTAGCTTGCGAAGTAGTTAAATGGATCTTCAGTCTGAGGTGGTTGTAGCGTTTTTAGTGGCTTAACAAATCTACATTCAAAAACTACCGTGCCTGCATTATCTATCTGTAAATAAATTGTTTCTAGGTCAATTGGGCAGTAGCTGAGTTGCAACCTTTGTTAGAGGTCTGACCAGAAAGTGTCAGCTAGGCTATCATTTTTTTTATGACACAGGGAACAAAAAGCTTATTTTACACATCTGTGCACACCACCTCTGCAGATACGCCTGTCCTTCACACCAGATCAGCGGTGCCAACTGTCCCAGACCCAAGATGAGAAGAGAAGGTTTCCTATGGAGCTACCTGTAGATAATGCACTACTGAATCCTTTTTTGAACTCTTTTTCCTCAACCATACACCAATCAGGACCAACACTCATTTCCTGTTTCCCTAAATAGCAAACAAGGGAACTGATTAAAGAAGTTCTGTACAATTCACAGCTTCACAAATTCTCAAAAATCAGAAATCAGGTGCACATCTTCAGAACATGAACAGTTCCCTGATACACAAGATATTTCAAGATTTCTCTCCATAACTAAAATCTAAGTAATGGACATTAGCAAGCTCCCAGTGCCTGATGCTGTGAGAAACCAAACCCCTGGTTGTCTTTTCTTGCCTGGATAATTCTGTTAAGAGAGAGCATCAGAAGAAATGCCAGCAGTGAACTGTAGTCTCAACTCAGAGGTGAGTATATTTACAGTCAGTATATTTACATTAATGAAATTATGGTGTAATTAACCATTTACATTACATCTTTTCTTCTGTAAATTCAGAAGTTTACTTAATTGTAGTTCTTCATTTTACTACTCCTCCCACCCACTCTTAAAGCCCCACCAAGGAAAGTTCATGACAATGGGTCAACACTAGAGTTTTCTTCAGTGCCCCTTAGAAGTAGCACACAGCTGAGGTTCCACTAAATTTTCATCAGTGAGAAATTAATTCTGGGATCTCATTCCTGCTTTCTCCAAACTAGCCATAACTGACATTAAAACCCAGTATGTCTCCTTCCTCTTCCACCACCTCTTCCATATCCCAATCTTCAATAATCACCACTAACATGAAACAGGTTTTTATAACTATTATCTCTACTTCTCTGCCCAGCTGACTGAGAACAGGCAGATGATGCAGCATTGAAACAATGTGAAGTACTCAGTCATGGGAGACTACGCAAGGGCTGTGACTTACTTTCTGCCAAGTAGGCTAACGTACACAGAAGTTTTTATTCAAAGCAAACATTGTGCCACACATTCCTGTTATGAATAAAAAGAGCAGTGTCAAGATCTGCGTTAGAACCAACAATGGGTAACAAGACTTTGGTTTGGGAGGTTCAAATTCACTAAAGGCATATAAAAAGACTGAGTAAATATTCTTGAAGTTAAACCAAGAATTCTTAGATTCTACTAAAATCCATTGCAGTTCTAATCCTGTCTGAACAGGCAATCCCTGTACAAAATTGTTCTGGGAGAACTTTCAAACATTTTCACTGTGGTGACTGGTGAGGCATCTTATCATTCCCAATTCTCATTTATTACAACGTAAAGGAGTATTAGTTAAACAGAAATTGTACATATTAGCCAATATTTTTCCTCTTCTATACGAATGATACTGGTTTGCTACGTCAGAGACTGTTAGAGTTGCTAAAAACAGCTAGTGAAGACACTGTAAACTCAATTCAGCAGTAAAACACAGAAATCCAGTTATACCAAAGATGTCCCTGACACATAACCATGCAGACAGCAGAGATCACACAATCAGTGCAGGAGACCCACATCTTTCTGAAGCAGCACTCGGAGACCAGCCTAGATAACCTATAGAATCTTAAATGGCATAAGTGTCTGTTCCTCAGGCAATTAAATCTAGCCGTTCCTTTTTTCCACTTTAAAGGAATAATTACAAACTAGTAGTGGGGATTTTTCTCACTAACTCAAAGACAAAATGGGTTTCAAAGAATTTTTGTTCAGTTTGATATTTCACTGCATATGAGAGTTATATTTTCCCTTCCTGTGTTGTCCAGGATTATTATTTCTATTATCTTCAACTCTGGTTCAATGGAAACAATTACAACAACATGCGTTTCTATTTTTAGTAAATTCATTAAGGATTTTCTACATTTTTAGGCTTTGTAATTTAAATCATTATATGAAGCTAGTTATTATGCCTAGAGTACAAAGTTGTTAAATATTCCTTTTTAAAACTAATTTTATTACATATCTGTAAAGTATATTCTCACACTCGATCAGTGCCACTACAGGCAGCTGGCACATTTTCCTTGTTTTGCAAGCTCAAACCAAACTTTGAGCACAGCTATGCTACAGAAAGACAGGATATGTTAGAATAGCAAGTGACTTCAGAGATGGGACCAGGGAGGGCCACTGTGTGTAGAGACTGAGATCATGGCTTTTTGAGGGGATACCTAGGGAAACTTGCCTCAGAACATCATGCCAGAGTTCGGTAAGGAGGAGGCAGGGACTGAAGTCCTAAAGGGTGTAAGATCAACTGCGGCTGATTTCTTAATGTGAGAGAAATATGATGGAATATATGAAGTGAGGTCTTGATTTGGAATGTTTTGAGATGTTGCTGTCATGATCACGAGTTTCTGTTGCTACCACTAGTAGTAACAGCACCTGAGAAAAGAGGAACCATGTCCTCTTCAAATGAGAGCACCAAAAGGTATATAGTACATAATACCACATTAATATTAAGCCATTTTTAGATAAACTGTATCAAGGAGTATAAATCTTCTAGTCATAACATCTGAAATAAATTTTAAAAATAAATTAAAAAGACAGTCACACATGAAATCCAAAGCGCTCCACTAGTGTGCTCCAGCAGTGCTGAACCGGACACCTCTAAAGATGAACAGGAAGTACAGATCCAGTGCTGACTTGGTTTCTCTGTCTGCTAAGCAGTCAACACCCTTCTAACATACAGAAGGGCTGCAGTTCCCTAACTCTACTCTCCCACCTTCCAGAACACTACTGCAATCACTGTTGCTATTGCCATTGACACTGTCCACTACCAGGGAAAGGATATGGCCATGTGCTGCCACCACGATTATGCAGTGGCTGAAGATCAAGTTCATCTGCAATCGTAGTAATACTCAAGGCACAGCCCAGCATGGAGGCTGGGATGTGACCAGGACTTCAGCAGCCTAGCTCTGAGATGCTTCATCTCTTTACCATTCCATTCTATTTAATCATTTATCATGGTTTTACCGTGTTATCTAATATCTAGCATATCAAACATGATTAGAAAAATGTTTTCCAATACTTGACAGAAACTGGCAGGAAAATATAGTATAGTCTAGTAAGTTACACTAAGTGGCGTGATACAATCTGTGTTACAAAACTGCAAACCATTGTGTTACTACAGCAATAAATGAGTTTCCAATATATGTTCAGTAATGTTTAGGTACATGAACACTTTGCGTTTACTTTTTTTTTTTTTTTTTTAAGCTGTAACATATATTAATTTACCAGGGACATTAGAAGTAGAATATTCACAGAATATTCACATTTTATAAAACAATTTTTGATTGCTCTTACTTAACAAAAACAGGGTGTAGTAGGCTGCATGCAAAATAGATGTGAGGTGCAGAGCTGGCAAGCTGGTAACTACACACCACATGTTGTACCTGAGAAAGGATCAGAATTAAAGGGAGACTGGCTTCATTAAAATGACAGTTATTCCAGGGCATAGAATGATGCAAGCTACCTTAACAGTTTGGAGTAAATTTTTTTTAGATGCTGAAATAATAAGATAACTCAGTTGGCTAGTTCAGTTTTGGGTTTTTTGGTTTTTTGTTCTGGTTTGGGTTTTTTTACAAATGTCGCAGGGGAAGCAAGTCTAAAACTAGAATGTTTCTGAATTTTTTAATGAGATAAATGTGTGCTCGTGCCTTTGTTCATAAAATCTTTTTCCTGTGCACTTCCATAGAAATAAATTAATCTAGGATAGGATATTTTGTGGTTTCCTACATCAAAATGTCAATAAATACTACATTGCTAACACAGGGAACAAAAACAAGCCTTAAACAGACATCAATAATCAGTGGAAACCAGGCAGAGAACGATCTCCACATGTATCATTTGGAAGCATTATATAATTTGCATGCAAATGAGACTGTTTTTTACTTGGAAAAAAAAAAAACCACTATTAAAACACATAGGATCAATACTGAGAGGCCAGAAGAAATTGCATTTACTATCAGGAAATGCTTATAGCTTCTTTTCTTTTGATTCAATTCAAAAGCTTTTTATATAAATTCATTATGTATCAGGGTGCTCTGATATTGCAGTTTTCTCAAAAACAATGAAAATATGCACTATTATTCTTTGTGTAATAAAAATGAATACATTGACTTCATGAGGATTTTGGGACAAAGCAAATACTTTAAAAGAAATGAAGAAAAAAAGTGGTAATTTCCTTTTCAACTGGCTTTAGTTTTGTTTTAGTTTATTTTTTTAATAGACATAGCAAAAAAATATGGGAAAATATTGCCTCCTTCTAGCCTAGTTCATCTTCTGCAATGGCTTTAAAATTTACTCAAGACATGCTGGATTAAAATATTTTCACATACCGAAGAGCCACTATTTAAAGTATGTAGTTATATAAGTAGCATTTTTCACACTGACACACACCAGTTCAAATATAACAAGAAACGCCCCCAGTCTGTCAGCCCCCCCAAATATCTTCTGAAGAAAAATGAACAAAACACAACAGCAACTTATCAAATCATACATATTCTATATTATAATGCTGATTATTTTTAATCAATCCAGAAATCTTTCACATCATTTGACTTATGTCACCATAACAGGACTGTAATTTCACACAGTGTCACTATCTTTTTATGAAAAAGGACAGAAGAAATATCTTGTACTGTCATTTTGTCCTTTGTAGTCTAGAATGTGAGAGATTCCTTAATTGACATAGTGTCATCGCAAAAGTCTATTCTACATAATTACACTATGGCAACTGAAACCAGCTGTCAGCCATTCCATTACACTAAGTACAAACAGACATCTCAAGAAAAGTCACTGTTTCAAGTACATCAATTTAACAGCATTACTACTTTTTCTTTTAAATGTTTTGGGGGTTGGGGGGGGGGTTTGTGGGTGAGGTTTTTTTTTGTTTTTTTGTTTGTTTGTTTGTTTTTTATTTGGTGACCTGAAATATACAAAGATTAACAGAGAAAGCTGCATAAAACAGCACTTTCAAAAACCTGGAGCCTCAAAGTAGTACTTAAAGATTAATTGTGATGCATATCTGTATATAATTATTATCAATCATCTAGCAGCTTTCTGACTTCCACAATCCTTCATTGTATTAAGAGTATTCCACTTATAGTATTTTACATATGAACTGTGACTCATGATTTTCTACAGTCTTTGTAATGGCATATAGATGTCCTTTGTTAATTTACTCTGAGTTCTCCTGGCATAGAAAAACCATCATTCTGTTTCACTCACCTGTCATAATCCTACGTTTCTCACCACCTTTTCTCCCTTACAATCTTTTCTTCATTTCATTTCCTCTTAATAATCCCACAGCTTTTTGTCTCTTGCCTTCCTTTGTCTACCCACTTTTCCTTCTTTCTCATTTCCAGTATATTCCTTTACTCCTTCAATCTCACAAACTTCAGATTCACTCTTATCCCTTGGTATCCATCTCTATCTTTCAGTTTATTCCCTCTTCCATTTCTCCCTTGAAAAAAATTAATTTCTCTCTTAAAAAACCCCTACATGTTTCCTTTGGTTTCATTTAAACATTAAAATTCCTCTGAAATACTAAAACTTACTGTTATGTTCCACAGCTTTCTCCCTATTGTTCCTGGCATTTATTTCTCTCTTCCCCCACTTCCCTGTCAGCATTCTGTATAGTCCAGGGCCAATCTTTTATGCAGAAGGCAACATGGCTTTGTTGGTTTGGATTTGTTTGGTGGCTTGTTTTAGTTTTGTGTGGTTTGTGGTTTTGTTTGTTTTTGATTGGGTTTTTTGTTTGGTTTTTTGGGGGGGGGTGTTTTGGTTGGTTTGTTTTGGTTTGGTTTTTGGTGTTTTGTTGTTTGTTTGGGGTTTTTTTAAATGATGGCCACCAGAAGCCTTACACCAGAAGCCTTACATCTACCTACGAAGTTCATTAGAAAATGGTTGACATGTCAGACCAATTTATCTTTATTATTAAGGGATTCGGTAGAAGATGGTCCCTCTGAACAAGAAGAAAGCTGTCGAATCAATGTCAGGAATCATCATAATACTGCAAGAGTTGAGATAAAGTGAGAGCTAGTAACAGAGGGCTGCAGTGACAAAGTGTGATTTTTGAGTACTGATAACATAAAAGTTACTTCTGCACCTCCAATTCTCCATTATAAACTCAGACTATAAAGGCTGAGTCACTCTTTATGCCTGTGCCATGTAAGACAGTATTTCCATGCCTAAACTGCACCAGTAGTTCTTTTTCAATGCAAATACACAACCATAAAGGTGTCTGAAAACAAAAAGCTCCAAGACCTTCTCACTCAACAGCACAAAGGTAGAGCGTGTGAGCTGCTATTTCTTTCTAATGGACACCTTTTACTAGCACACACTTTGCTTAGCAGGAAGAAAAACGGACAGGCTGCAAGTGTTCAAGCTGAGAGTTGCTTCTAGGAAGCTGTAGGATATTCCGTTGCTGTACAATACTTGCTTGCGCTAACCCTAAAGGATGATGGGTGCTGGAGCTCCATTTTACCAAGTCCTTCTTGCTTTGATGTATCAATAAAGGGAAAGGAGGACATAAAAACCCTAAAATCACTCACGGTACTCATTCAGGGGCAGTGGGACAAAGCTTTCTCCTACAACAGCTGAACATTATTATTTTATTTGGTTTAGTTTGTGGGGTTTTTTTCTTTTTTTTTTTTTTAAAAGAAATAATTAAGATGGCACTTGAGTATTATAAACCAAAGAATATACACTTTGCAATGTGAAGGCTGCATTTAAAGTGAGGACAGCTGGAAGTCATAATACTGTTTGCCAACTTCTGATGTTTAGAAACAAAAGTAGTAATGTGTGCATGGTGAATTTGAAGTCTGGTCTCAGAGACACAATTGCAAGTGGTCTGTATCAACGGAGAAACACTGACTGGGAAGACACAATAGAATAGATTGTACCTTTATAAAGTGGAGTTGTAATCCAGTTTGTATGGAAAAAGAGAATGGAAGTTGTGGCCTAAACTCCACTGAGTCACAGCAGCTAACACAATACAGCATAAGTGACATCCTTTTTCTCAAAGAGGTTCAAGGCTCATTGCATCTGGCAATTCAATTACCCTCTCAACCCAGAAACAACCCCTCCTCCCTGTCCCTCTTCTACTCCTGAGCTCAGGTCTAATGGCAGAACAGCCAGAACAGCTACATTGTACATGGTCTGTAAATATCTAAAAAGCCTCAGGCTTAAGAGAACAAGAATCCCTGACCTTTTATGATTGCTATAGCAGTTTTCCAACAAAACAAACTACATACAATAGAACTCTTAAATACCCAACAAAGTAATTCATTTTCAGTATGCTGCTGTCTAAATATTCTATTTTAATAATGAATGACGTTGAAATAAACACTTGCATTGCTTTCTGCATAAACAGGGATGAGGACAAGGAACTTCCTGAACTGCATCTCCTCTAAACAAGTAGAAGGGTAACCTGCTGAGGGAGTTTCTAAAGTGAATGATGAAGAAAGATTCAGAAGCATGACAGGGACTTCAAAAAGCCTAGAAAACGTACCCCAATTTCCTAGATTAATTGACCTCAAATACCTGAATCTTCTATGCTTCACCTATTTATTTAGTCTAGAAGATACCAGATATATTTATAAACTTTTTGATTAAAAAAGAAAGTTTATTTACAAGGTGAAAACAGAAAAAAAGACATCATTTTGAAAAGTATTTTCAATGACATGTAAAACATCCCTGAACATGTGAATTAAATACTTTTATGACAATAATTTAAAACACTCAGCAAGAATATTTCTGAATGATATCCAAATTATTATTACCATTAAAGTTTAGAAAAAATGCACAACAACATGAAAAAATGACCTACTGGTTCCACTAAAAACTTACAAAGTAAGTTTTCAAAAGCACACTGTTCTTGTTTTCTATATGACCTGAAAGCATATGGTACAAGTACCCCAACCACCACAGTAGCAGAACAAAATGAGGTAAAGGACACTGCAGGAGCAGCCATGGCAGTGGGCTCTCACACAGACTCTGCCAGGGTCACGACTTCAGGTCAATCATTTCAACTTTCAGTACCCCTCTCTCAGCTTCCACCTTACATCTACTGCTTGTTTGCTAGAAAGCAAGGAGTTTCAAAGTGCAGTAGTACAAAACCAGTAGTACATACTTATATCTTGAAAAAAAATCCTATTAATAAAAGAAACCAGAATAATTTACTGTTACTTTTTCTGAAGAAGAGAATTTGCTACAATAGAAACATTTCTAGCAAAAGCACCAGAAACTAATTCATCAAAAGGAAAATTCAGCCTAGCAGCCTGCAGCCATCAAGTCAAGGCTGGATTCTCTCTATGCCCTGTTTATTTACCCCAAGAAGTCACTTGGTACCTGAATTACAGGAGGCACAGCCACTGACAAGGAGGCCACAAATATGCAGGACTTCCCAGCCTTGTTTCTCAGCCCACGACTTCAACCTATTTGCTAAGCATATCTCACTTTGTTTTCTCACTTCTGGTTTTTTGGATTTTTTTTTTTTTTAGTTTGGTTTGGTTTTCTGGTTTGGTTTTAAAGACAGCATTTGAATTGTTGCAGAGAAATGCTTCCATAACCATGCTATATTAGATTTCTTCCTATAAATAAGGAGAGAAAGCAAAGGATAGGACTGTATGTAAATTCATATCTCTGTAAACTGTATGTAAATGATTTCACAGAAGCAGTGCTGAATCTAGGCATGCAATTTCCCATCCTAACATTTGGAAACTGACCACCATCAGAAACGAGCTACCTGACACTTAAAAACTTCCTCTGTGTGAATGTGTCTATACAATTATCAAACATCAACGTGAAGTAAAAGCCGTTACCAAAACCTTTCTATACATTATATAAAATCTAGCTTCAGAATGAATAAAGAAGCTATTGGTAGATAGGGATAGGGTCCAAAAAGCAAAGCTCTAAGTACATTTCAGTAATGTAAGATACTTAGTTTTTTCAATAAAGAACATTAAATCTCCTGAGAGATTCTTTTCTAAAGCAGCATTTCGTGATTACACAGCAAGCAATGAGGTGACTGGCTCAGAGCAAAACCAGCATCATACCTCGCTTCTGCAGCTTCTGAGATCATTTAAAAGAGTAATCATCAAACAGCTTGCAATCTATAGCTTTGATCTACCTCACTGACCATCTGATAAGTTAAATCTGGTCCTACTAAAACCAGTAAGACCGAACCTATTGGCTTCAACAGGGCAAAGACTTCACTAACTTTGAGGCAGTTTCCTAACATTATTCCAGTATACCTTTGCCAAAATACAACTCTAAAAGCTTTGCAGTCACCCCACTTTGATTTTTCTCTGCTTTATAATGGATTCAGAGAATTCAGAATGAATCAGCTGTTAAAATGACTTATCCTTTCTGTTAATTCATGAATGGTCATTGCATTTCTGAGGCTATCGGAGTCTAAAAGACCCACCACATTTATCATTTAAGGATGTCAGTAGTTCTTCTGACATCTTCTGTTGCAGTCTTCAGTTCATGTTCCCTGGGTCCTTATTGCCAGATTTCATGTTTTGATAATCAATAAAAAATTTCCTCAACACCACATGACACTACCCTACCCAAAGCAGCAGTACCCTTCATAAGAAAAGGCCATTCTGGTAAAATACTTTCATAAAATTTGCTTTAAGTTTCCTAAACAAACTACAGCACAAAGATGAGATGGAAACTAGCAGTTCAATTATTGCCTTGTACCTTCTCTGTTTAGTTTGCCTGCTTTACAACACCTGGAGAAGAGGTAATAAGCAACAATATGCCAAAAACTATACTATGGTCCAAACAGATGCTTACATTCATGAAGATAAATGCTGTAGTGAGAGAGTGCAGACTATATAAGAAAACTGTCTATATGCATAATGTCAATTACTGTAAACCATACCAACACATAGTTATAACTGATACATGTATCTTAGTATCTCCTCTCAGCCTAACGTTTCTTGTTAAGGTGCAGAATGTACCAGTGTCTTCTCTGTACATCACCCAGTGTAGTAAAAGCAACGTGGCTGTCAAGTGGCACATGGCAGTGCTGCTGTTGCCCACTTCACTCCAGCTTTACCTGCAATGTCCCTTTCAGTTGCATCTACCAATAAGACATGTTAGAGCATAAAATGTGGCCAGAAAACTCTTTGTGGCACCCCCAGTAGATTATGAGTCTAGTTGGGCTCATACAAATAAATCACGTGGCAGCTAATGATTCCACAGATGTGAAGTTAGTTTTAAAAGGCATGGGGCGATCAATATCCAGTCATCTTTAAGTTATCCCAGACAGCCTAATTAATCTTATCATATCAACTTTGCAGTCATCTTTATTTATTTCTATTTCTGACTGTTAAAAGTAATTTGTAAACCATAAATCAAAATAATGTTTTTCAGATTTCATTATGACTATAGTATAATAGCCAATTAAGAACAGAAAAAGTATAGTACCGCCAAAGAGGGGGTTCTATTTATTCCCACAGTATTTTATTAAGAGTACAAGTGACTCTTAATGATAAGAGTCTAAGCAACATTGGAATTAACCAGAGCCTCCTACTAAAAACTACAAGAAAACATTCCTTGAGATGACCACAGCTTATGTCA
>JANHGN010008304.1:27139-47682 GCA_024605025.1 Megaceryle maxima
CAACTAAATTTAGAACCTGAGCCTCTTGATGGCAAAGCTGGTTCACAAAAGCACCACACACTTCTGCCTTATCACAGTTTCATTTATCCAAAGCAGAAAAATTCCTACGTGCGCATTACTTAAGTGGGGATATAAGATTACTGTTCAACCTTTAAAGTCTCATTAGCCAGGGCTACTGTAAAGTTATACAGACAGAAGGCTGGACCAGATGACCTAACAGGTTAACACTAGCTTTGCAATTTCTTCTAGTATGATGAAAAATGGTCTTTAAAAATGGCAAATTTATGTCTGCTTATCTATCTGCAGTTGAGGTTTCCCACAGAGATAAGCAAACTTTAAACATTGATTTAGGAGCTCATATATTCCTCAAGTTATTTAGGAGTACAGGAGTGACAAAAGTAATCATTTTCCTTATATATTAAATCCATACTTTCAGCACCTTACCAGTCACTCCAAAACCAGGGTAAGTAAAAGGATTCTAGTTACAGTAACAGTATCCAAAGGAAATAATATATGTGAGTATAATATACAAGGATTTTCAAATTCAACCACCTGAATACCTTTTTAAAAGGGTTTGATTTCTACACACTATAGCATGGCCTTTTAGGTTGCAAAGAAAACCCCACCTACTAGATAAACATAGAAAAGGCACTGACTGGCCTGCTAATGTCAAGGAAGCTTAGGTGTCAACTAGACCACAAATCAGTTCATCTGCATTTGCAAAAATTGGAGAAGCATTTGTTGCTAAAAAGAAGGCACAAAAACTCTTGCATTTTAGTTTTTACCCTTACAACCTAAGTAGGAAGAAGTTTCACATCCTTTTGAGAAGATTTACATGAAAGACAAAAGTATTTGTCAAATTTCCTCCCATACTGAAGCTAATGGCATAAGACTGAATACATTTTCTGTGATGGCTCAGCAGTTAAATGCTGTCTGGAAAATATTAAAAGAAATGGGTTTTTTTCCAGAGAGAAACAGCTTAGAGAAATTTTAGGATGAATAATAAAATCATTAATCTGTTGATTCACCATGGTTTGATAGATCACTTGTTCTTAAACATGTGGCACTGTGCTTCTTTGTACATGTTCAAATTGTTAGACCTACACCAAATATAGAAATCCCAGGACTGCAAATGTAGTGCAACTGAGAAAGCATACTTTCCCATTTCCCACAGGCACTGCATTTTCAAAAACCTGCTGGAAGGATTTAAATATTCTCTTTTGGTAGATAGTTTCTCATGCTACAAATGAGCAGATGTCTGCCTTTCGGCAATTCTTTTTTATGCAGTTATTTGAAAACAATTACAGAAAAATGTTAAAATTTATATGTGAAAAAAGTACTCACAAAGATCCAAATACTGAATTCCTCAGACCAGTCACACAGACATTTCAGAAAGCCTAGAAACCAGTACAAAGTGCTCCTTCTCTTCCATCCTCTATCAGTACACAAGATGACACACAGTACACATTACCAATTTCCCAGTTGTTCCTGCATCCCAACGCTGTGATTTTAGTGCTGCTCTTTTCTAACCCAAAAGCATTAGGGTTTAATGAATATATCTGATAGCTTCCAGCAACTTCATGCCTCAAGATTTATAGGATACTACAATGCAGCCTATAATAGCAACACAATTGCAAGTGTAGCTTCCTTACCAGTGTCTCACTTCCTTAACAGTAAGAGTAACTGTTTTCTCAAGTCTATATAAATGCCAAAGGAAAAGGATACCTACAGACTCAAGACAGCTCTGATTAAAGCTCTTTACAATTAGATTCCTGAAGCTTTCTACACATGCCCTTTTTATCATTGCACAACCACCACTCTCCCATGTCCTAAGCACAACTGTTGCCAAAAGCCTTCAATACACCGCTGGATCTCAGCTCCCACCATGAATGAAGCCAAAAGGCAAGCCTGGGTATTGGCCCTCCCATCCTGGGCCAGAATATGATCACAGTGGAATATATTCCAATTTGGTGTTACTGTAGACTGGGAGGAGTTTTGATGGTGAATAATGCTGCTGCTTTATCATATTCATTTCTCAGCCAGGACATGCCTGGTTAGAAATTTTAAAAGCGCTTAGCTCACTTGCATGAAGAGATCTTGATAACAGTTTCCAAATTTTAAGCAGCAGAAGGAAGGATACTTTATGGTAGAATCCCACTCCACCCTGATTTTAGTTATATTCAAGGGATATATTTTCTACAAGGGACTGAACAGTGTTAAACATTGTTCAGTCAAGAAAGGTACCTAAAGATACGAGAAACTACATAGGTTTCATCTTCAGTCCATGAGTTCTGATTAAAGGTATGCTTTTGAACAAAGAGTATCAATATGAATTCAAACCAACACTTGTGTATTAGTTATGCTGTTAATATACATTCAATTATGTAATACAAAGCAGTGGAACAGAAGATGACAAATGCACGTAAAGGGTGTTTAGTCACTTGTAGTCCAGTTAATACAATTTGGCTTTCCTTTGCAAGCTGAGAACAGCAGGATAGAGTTATCCACTCTAATCTCCCCTTTCACTACAGGCTTGAAATGTACTACTCATATTATAACTAGAAACACATTCTTGGAAATAACCTCTACTCATAACTTTCTACATTTTGAAGCAATTTTTTGCATAATCAGAAAATGTGATGTTTTGCCAGCCATTAGATGTTTGTCTTTCTGCATTAGACAGGAATGAAAATTTGTAGAAGCTCTTTGGCTTTTCTTCATCTCTCTGTTTCCTTACCTATGACTAGCCACTTCAGCCCCTTCAAAAACCAGGAGCTTTTCAGAGACACAGGAAATTGAGAGCTATAACTCCAGGAAAAAAACAACAACAAAACAAAACAAAACAAAACAAACAAACAACAACAACAACAACAAAAAAAAAAACCACAAACACCAGATTCCAACCCCCCAAACAAACAAAAAAAACCACAAAAAAAACCCCAAACCACACACGCACAAACAAAAAACAAAATCCATGACCAAAAAATTTGTGTAATTAAGAACAGAGTTCCTGTCTGTATCTTTTAAAGATTTCTTTATAAATCCATTTTGGTGCTACATAGGCTAAAATACAGCAACCTGAATTCTGCTAGCTTCTTTGTACAAAACATGGTCATACAAAACCCTGTCCAGAATTTTGAACAAAAGCTGTAGAAACGTGTACAATGTATTACATAACGCAATATAATCCTTCCATTTTCCAGTAAAAAAGGACACTGCCCTGGCAAAATGCTCTACTGATAGCACACTATGATCTTTGCTAAAATATACTTGAGTATGTTTACTAGCACAGTGCAAGATGATGTACTAGTAACAAACAGTTAACACACAAATGCCAAAACAAATTAACTACATTACGTGATACATTATTATTTTTTTATTGTGCTTGTTCACTTGCTAATTTGCACAATTCAGTAATTTATAAAGGGGTGTCCCTATCATTAGGGCAAATTAGTAATTTCCTAGCACATAAATAAAAATACGCATTAAATGTATACTTTACATTGCATGTTTGTTGCCTTTGTGAAGATAAAATATGTTACATGGCCAAATGAAATTCTAGAGTGATTATATGGAACCTGAAAATAGCTCTGCACAACCTCCTGACATATTTCTCAACATCAGCCTGGTGAGCGTGCTCTACTATCACCAGCATTTTTCTGCTTAGCATGAAAATATAAAGATCCTTTTTTTCCGAATAGCTCCTGATAGCGCTACCTATTCATATATTTTAAACTGAAGTCATTTCTTCACTGGATGAATCCTATTACTGCCACACCAGCAACATTATACCTGTCCAAATCTTTCTCTAACACACACTTTTTCCATAGTATAAGCCTAAGTCACTGTGTAGAGATAAATCTCAAAAAGAGGCAGCAGGTTCCATCAAAAAATTTAAACATCATATTTCAATTTTAGATACAGACAAATAATCGTTCAACTATAGTTCACAGTACTGCTTTGCAAGAGCGACAGTAATGGTTCACCATCATTTCAGGAGGCATGAGGGTTATCATTAATGCATCTATTACTACCAGAGTTCACAATACGAGCATTACAAATAATAATGAATAGTTGAAATAATTTTCATGTTCCAATAGCATAAACAAATCAGACTTATTTTTACATGTTGTTATTTAATGTTCCCTTTCTATCTATTAGGACAAAAAATGAGTTCCAGCATTTTCCATATTCTCATAATGTAAATAAGGGCACAGTGTGGAGAGCAAACCATCTCAACCAAAAGAGTTGAAAACGGTTTAGTCAGCATCCATGAATTATGTGTGACAAATGCCCTCAAGTATTCCACCCTTTTACATAGTCAGTTAATAATGGCTCATGCTAGTATCTATTAAATATTTTATTAATTTACTATGAATATAAAGTATGACATTACCATCTTATTCTTGAAGAAATAAGAGATTAAATTACTGACATATCTCAGGGGGAGGGAGAAGGGAAAAAGATAAGCACAGGAAAATGTGGATTAAGAAAAAGAGAGAAAAAAATAAAAATCAACAATAGCCAGCATTAACTAACACAGAAGCTTACTTTACTAGGCCAAATGTCTCAAGCCAAACCTATCCTAAGCGCCTGAGCATATCAGAATGCTATGGATGCTAATTCTGGGACTGGCATTTACAGCTCTGAGACTCATGGTTCTCTTGTAAATATACTGATATTAATATGCTGATTTTTCAAAAATGCCACTTTTCCACATTTTCCTTTTAAAGTAAAATTGGTATTTCAGTCATATTCCCAAATGCAAATGCTCTGGTTTACATTATGTGATATGAAAACACACGCTGTATTGTACTAAATCTTCATATTGGTACATCTTTGGTTACTTGACGCACTTATTTCTGCAATATTGCTGCTCTGAATTTTTCTGTCGAGTTAGAGATCACTATTCCTTTAACAGAAGTCATCAGCATTTCTTCCGTAGGCTCAGAACCTAACCTTATCACCATGGCTTTAAAATGAGTGATACATCTTTTGCCTCACTAACAGACAAAAGCACTGATACCTGAACCAAGTATGAGGAAACGATGAGCCATTTTCAAAAATACTATTTTGTAAACCATGACTTCTTCCTAACGCTTTGTGACTCCAGTGGTTATTGTTCATCCTGGAAATGGTCAGTTGCAGTTTTGAATGCAGTCAAGTATTTCCTTCAATCAGGTCAAAGAGCCTTATACTTTAAGACATCTGTTCGGCAGCCCTGAGAATACAACAAACTGACTCTCAATGTATTGCCCAACCCCCAGCATTGCTCAGATCTTCCATCTTTGTGGATCTGGACCAGGAGAAAGCAAAGTGTCAAAATCCTTCAGTGTGGATCTGGAAGAGTATAGCTAGGTCAGTGCCCAAAACCACATGTGGAAGAATTACTTCCGCCCCTTTTTTATTCTGCCACTAAACCTAGGCCTAGCATAATGCTGGTATATCTACTATTTTCTCTTTGCCCAGAGAGGCTCTAGAGTCCCTGGGGATATTCAAAACCTGGCTGGACACTGCTCAGAGCAAGCTGCTCTGGTCAGTGCTATTCTGAGTAAGAGGACTGAACCACACAATCTTCCTATACCTTTTCCAACCTTAGTGAGTCTGTTATTCTACAAGAAGTAACTAAACTGTCTACTCAAAGATAGTTTCTCCCTGCCTGTCCTCCCTATGGCTTATTGTCAAGGACCCAGAGCTATACTACCCACAGCTTCGCTCTGTGCTAACCAGAGTCAACTCTGAAGTCAGACAAAATAAACTCACACCCAGACAAAAGACTGTGTCTACCCCCCTACATTTACCTCAGTGGCCATCATCAACAGAGCACCTGAGCATCCCCCCCTCCTGGGCTGTACTTCTCTCTACATCAAATCTGTAAGGCAAAGAATCAGTTTTGACAATGAGTGACTAAGGCATAGAAGCTTTAGTAACTTTTAGTAGCCTACAGCACAGAAACCACTTGCATCCAAGGCTATACCAGAACCATTTAGTCATCTCTCATTCCTGTGTGCTCCCCTGGACCATCAAGTTAGATGCTGTCACCTTAATTTCTGAAAATTTTTATTTAAAAGCTACTGTGATCGAGAACAGAACTCTGAATCTGCTGCTCCAAGCAAACAAAAATCATGGTACCAATGAAGTCAATGAGAAGTCTGTCTCCACTTCACAGTACCCTATGAAGCAACATTTTTTCTATTTTTACTGATGCTTGTTCTGGAGAGTAAAGGCAACTCAAGAGTTACCTGGACTTTAGACTGAGTCACTGATCATGAGGAAGACTGTTGAATATCATATGAAGAATCCTTATCACAGGCATTAATATGACAATAAAACAAACAAAAAAATCCTTTAATTTTTAGACTGCTGTTGAAATTAGAGGCCTATTAGATTAGATATTTTTAAAGGAAAAATAACCTGTAAACAGAATAAGTAAATTTAGAAGACACTGAGATTCAAAGATCCTTGATGGCATATTTTAAATTTGTCTTGAGAAAATAACACTCTATTAAATAACAAGTTACATCAATTTTTGGTTTTCATATCATACACTTGTGAATGAAAATTGACTAGAGCACCAAGGTATGGATTTTAAGACCTGCATGAGAAGCAACTGCATACAGTTATTAAAAACAAACAAACAAACAAACAAAAATATATTTTAGTATGTCAAAAGAAACAGTTGCTTTCTAGGACAAAGTCCCATCATATGGAATATATCGTTTTTCACATTCTGCTAGATATAGATGTAGACTCAACTGTAAATATCAGCATTATGCCAGATATTTTTTCTCTTTAGGGTTACAGAGATGTAATTTCAGAGACATTTCAGGTTTCTAAATACTGCATCTTTTTGTATCACTCAGAGAAATCTTAGGACCACCACTGTTACAATTTGCTGTTAATTTTTGAAGTTATGCCAAATTGATGTTAGTATTAAAATAATTTCATATTTAGTATTTTTCCTTTTCAAAAAACTAAGCAATCTTATCTGCATGGTTCTTTAGACAACAAAAGAAGCAGAAAGCATGTTTGAAATTACTGGATAGGAAAGACTGGCTATCTTTACATTGTTCATAGTAGTCAGTTTACTTGACAGTGTTCTCCACTGCATATAATGCAGTAAACAGTGTGCTCTCACACTAATGAGAAATCCTACAGATTATTTTTTCAAGTGTTTTTTCCCCTTAATGATTCTCCTATCAATTTGATCTCTTGGATCTAAATATCAAAATAGCAATTATTCAGGCAGTATCTATTAGGTTCTGCATTAGTTTCATCAAGAATATAAGGTATAATTTAGCATGTATATATAGTGCCTCATAACATGAAATAGTTGTTTTATTTTACATCTAGGTTCTGGGTTGTTTATTTGTTAAAAAAGGAAAAAAAATACCTGAAGGTTAATGAATGTTAGCAGACTACATTCAAAATGCACCGAACAAAACAGTGATTTATACGCTATTACCACACAGAGTTAACTTAATTTAACCCACTCAAATATGTTACCAAATGTCTCAGAAACGGTATTAACATGAAGCTCTCCTCTTTTTTAGTTAAACAGGAATCCAAATACCATATTCACACATATTTTTGAGAGAGCAACACAAAGAAATTTTACAGTTTTATGCAACATTTTGAAGATATGTTCTGCGTGGTAGACTCTCACTTCTTGTCTGAATTTAATGTTAAGCAACTTTTTTGCTCATTTCATAACACTTTATTACAACTTACTACACTTATCTATGGTATTCACTACACACTGTAGTAAAATAAATAAGAATCCCTCATGTTGATAAAATACAGTATGTCTGAAGATAGCAAGCATGTGCATATTTGTTTACAATAGAATGCACAAATCAAATGTTTTATTTGTATAGGGGCTGGCACAAATCACTTGCTAACAAAAGCATTAGTGCTATCCTGAGGCTGCACTCTGCAAATAAACAACTTTGAAAAGAAACTATCCTGAAGGAAACCTCCACTTTCACCTGTCATATAAAGCATCCACCTGTCTGATGCACACTTAAGAGAATGAAAGTGAAATTGAGGTGTGACTATGGTATCTAATAATTCTACTGAATAACTCTGAAAGTATTTAAAAAAAAAAAAAAAGTGGAGTTTCTGGGAAGGAAACAAAACCATTTCATTTAATCAGACTTTCAAAATACTTTATTTCAGTAAATTCAGAATATAGCAATCTCTAAATTAAACCATCTGTGGTAGAAAGAGAGACTCAGGGATGACAGACCTCAGAGTTTTCCTGTTTTCAGTCAGCATGTTAATAAACAGACCTTCCTGACAGACCCACATTGCCAAAGAGCAACTAGAAAGCAGTGTACCCTGGAGGACACCTTACACCTCTAACTATTAGTCCCTTTTGAAAGCTGCCTTTAAGTGCTACAGACAATTTTAGAAAGTATTTCCAGCCTGCAGACAGCTGAGTTAGATGAGGGGTTGGTTTTGTAACTTGCTGCGAGTTGCACAGTATATGTTTTAATGAAATTCTGGACAAACTCTCCAAGGTCCCTATAAGGAGTAGTGTGAAGCTTCTACAGTTGAGAAATTTCAAATTACAAGGTATTATATGGAGTATACCACATATATTAATATAAGTGACAGTGATACAAAAATACATTGTGAAGTAAAGGCAGATTCTTCTCTGCAAGCGTTTGAAATAGTGCAGTATTCATGAATACCAACAAAGCACACATGCTACAATCATACATAATATTCAGAACAGACAATGGTGTAAGGAAAAATTAATTTTAAATACATTCAGCAGCATCTTTAAAATATCTGTCTGTGGTTATTTAGTTTTTTCTTTGTTCCAATAATAAAACGTAGCTTAGTCACTGTAAGACACATTCTGTTCTGTGTATACAAGGCTACTTTACTGAAGCAAATGCGCATGGAAATGAACTGACTGAATCAGCTCAGGAGCATTTTTTACATTTTTAAATATTTTCATTTCATTGCTTTAGTGCTTGGAAATGAAACAGTGTTTTTCAAGCTCATGTTGGTCTCAAGTTCCTCTGCAGGCTGCTTGGATGATCTAGAAAAGGTCAATTTTTGTCCAGTTTTAATTCTATAGTGCGTAGAGATAATACCGCTTCCCAAAGGGGCTGAGAGCATCACTGGTCACTTCTGTGTTAGATACCAGGGCTACAGGCACACTGGGCTTCGCTGTTTGGTGTGTCTCTGGTAGCACTTGGCTTTGGATCAGCAGAGCAATTCAGAAGCAAATCTCCTAGGATGAATCCTCCAGCTCTAGCTGCAGTTCTACAAATGCTCCAGCCTACATCCAGTCTGAGACACCTGACCAGCACACGCACAGAAGGGCAGACCCCGGGTCCGCAGCACTGTTTGTTTCCCGAGACAGACCCGCTCCAGCAGGGCCGTCCCACCAGCTTCATGCTGCTCCCTTCGCTGCGCCGCGCGCCAGCAGCCGACTCCACGCCAAACACACAGCATGAAAGAGCTCTCCTGCACTCTCAGGAACTCCCCCTTTCTTGTGAGAGCGTTGAAGATGCAGCCGATAATTTCACCAGATAATGCCCTATTCAAACATGTATTAGTATTAGGACGCATTTTATATCACTTCAAATCTCAAGGGGTTTTTTCAGTAATCCTGAAACAAGGCACTTTCTCTGCTGGAATATTCGTATCTCAGAAAGCATCTGTCTTCAGACACAGCCTGACAATTTCCTGGACTGAAATTCATTTAGATACGTTCAATATCACTGTTGCCATGTTTTACAAGTTTCTTTATATTTTTTGACCAATATCATTGTTGACTGCTATAAAGTTGATTTTTTTTTTTAATTTTCTTTGATAATTCATGTGGATTATAAATGTGATAGCACTAAATAGCTTCACTACTTCAACAATTTTTTTTTCCTTACTCCTTTATTTTTACAGCAGTTGACTGATGCCCTCCTACATTTTGCTGAAAATCCATTTTTGAAAACAGAATTATATGAAAGACAATTCCACTTTTGAAAAGCTATACAACACTTTTACAATAGAATATAATTTTTAGGTGCTAAGTAGGTAGTTCTTAAAAAAATAATAAAGAATTTACACAATTATGCCTAAAACAAAATACTTATAGCTTACATTAATCTCTAACTAAATGTAACTCAGCCTTATTAGTACAACTTGGGGGAAGAAAGGTGCATCAAAATAAACATTTGGTATTGAACACTAAACTTGGGTTTGAAGACTGAATATCTGTCTTTTAATCTTTAAAAGAACAAATTATTGAATAATAATGAAACTATTTAATTGAGCTCAGAAGAAATGCAAGAGGCTGTGTTCTCTGAACTGCTGAAATCTTCCTATCATCAGCTGCTACACTTTCACAAAATCCTAAATTTACATCCTCGTTGCCAAAAAAACAAACCAAACCAACACCCCCCCCAAAAAAACAAAAAAAAAAAAAAAAAAAAAAAAAAAAAAAAAAAAAAAATCAAGCAAACAGAAGAAAAAACCACACAAAAAAGTACTATCCTACATAAGCTATTTTGGTCTATAATACATGACATAATTTAAGCCTGTTTCCAAATATCTTAAGTTTACCATATTTTACATTTCTTTCATCTTTTAAACTTAAACAAATAATTAGAAGAATTAAACGAAGTTCTTTCCAGCTTTTCCCTGCTCCAGGAAATGCCTGGAAACACAGAGGATACTTACAGGATATCCTGGAGGTCACCAGGTCCAATCCATGGCAGATTCGAGAATAATATGGAGCAGCCTTTGACTTCAACTAAGGTCTCTTATCTTGACTTCCCATCACGATGGCAGTGCTGCACTACCACATTAGGAAAAGCAGCATCACCCCAAAAGCTAGTTACAAATCACTGGTGCTTTTATATCTCTCTTTAAAATAAATACATGCACATCTTAAATGCTGTCCAAAACCAAGCAAAGACATACTTGGAACGCCTAGTAAGCAGCATGCAGTCACATACTGCATAAGTTTCTCTTTCTAACAAGCTTGCAGGAGACCAGTACAGTTATGCTCCCTTCCACAAATGTGTGTAAGTCACAGTTCAAAGTATGAAATGAAAGCTGCTGCCAGTTAACAGAAAATGCTGACAGTGGAACTCCATAACCTTCAGTACTATAAGCTCCTACAGAGACAAAAAAAAATACATGACCCAAAGAAGTGACATCAGAAGAGAAAAGTTCTCCCAACAATGGTTTTCTTAAAAACTACAACTAGACTTGCCTGCAAATACATCTGCCATGAGATGCTGCCAGGAAGAATTTGAAAGCTGGACAGGCTGTCTACCTGCAGCTAAGGTACCTTTCATACCCTTACTACCTCTTAGATGGGTGAGGAATTGCCAGCATGCAGTTCTCATGCAGCCAGTTCTAACAAACGTTATCTACGCTTCCCTAACTAGACCTTGCTGCAGCATAACTAGAACTAGACCTAGCATTTCTAGGGCAGTTGCACAGAAGCTGCAGCCTTCTTGAGTCACTTTTCCAGAACACATCTCTGGTTTTCCAGCCTCTGCTACACAAAGTACCTTATGAAACTTTCTCCTAGTATATGGAAAATGCACATCACTTACAACACTGAGTACACAGAGACAGAGGTACTTTCCAGAGCTTCTAATATGAGAATGGTGTCTACTGCTCAAAGAGGAGCACAGCAGACCACACATCTTCTGTAATGTCCATCCAGCATGCAAGTTACAACCTACAGATTTAACACTATGCATTATTAAATTATATGTCCCCAAATTTATATCTAATTCTGATGTATAATCATTTAATACTAAGCTTTTTATTTTTCAAGTATGACTACATTCAATAAATCAAACTAGATAACAAATTCAATTAATTTGAGGAATGACTTAGAGAATGTTTTTTTAATTGATATTGATAAGAAAAGTAGGACTATTTCACATGAAATTGTCTGGGTTCATACCACTAAAACAAACAGATTATTTCCTTTAAAACTCCAAGAAAGGAGGTGGGAAAAAGCTATCTGTAACATGAAATGTCATTTGCACAGTCACAAGTAGTTTGGGTTAATCACTGTTAAGGTGTTACTATCCAAGTTTTAATCAACACAGCCCTACTCCGGTGCAGATGTTGACATCTGTAAAAGTTAGTGACATTTTGCCTCCTCCAGGCATTGTACCACCTGGAGAAGCCACAGGGAAGGCAACAGGGATTCTTCTTGAAACGACTGCAGCAGATGTCAACTCAGGAGGAGGTATATACTGACTTGCACCAGGCAGCAGCCCTGCACAAACCTGCACTCGCTCTTCTTAAATACAGTCTATACTGTGTAGAAATCTGTAGTAAGAACACAACTTGCCATATGACCATAAAAAAAAAAAAATTAAAAAATCAGCATTCATTGGACAGACATAATTAAAGCTTTTAATTTTGTCACACAGGTAGAGACCTTGATTTGGAAATTGTTTAATAATTTTGACAGATATACTATTAACAAAGTCATCTGCAGTTCATGGTAACACAATAACTTCCGTCTAATGGTGTAATATCATTGATACAAATACCTGGATTTTAACAGGGATATTTTTTAAACCACAACTAAGAAGCAGAAAATATATTTATTGAATTAACTAATTTTTATCACCTTATTTGCTTCTTTGTGGGTCTACAAACTCTAAGTGAAAAATTATATATGACTGAGAAGAAATTAGTGCTAGAAGCCAACAAACAAACATACACTAGACGCTACAGAAACCTGTCTGTCATTTTTCAGTCCAACCTCAAAACAGAGGACCAACAATTTATCCTTGCTTGAAAGTACATCCCAGTCACAAGATGAGTTAACAAACTTACACAAAGCAAATTATACAATTGCAAATAGAGCAGTATTAGCACAGACAAAGCACTGCAGCCCTTCCAATGTGAACACCATGCCATGCCATACATATCACAATCACAAGATCGATCAAGAAAAAGCTTAAAATAATAGACATGTACTCATTGGGAATTTTGTACAACAATATAATAGTAACAATCAGTTTTCCAGGTTAAATTTCCATCCAATTTGCATGGAAATAAAAGGTAATGCTGTCAAACTACATTGCGGTGGCAGAAAGGAAGAAAAAATACAAAGCAGTATCATCACTCCTGGGCTTTCGTTTGCTTTTTAGGCAGTTACTCAAATCCTTTCCAAAGCTCTAACATCCAAGTACAGGTTCATGAGACAAATAACTTCATCACCTTTGTGCTCAGGAATAGCTGGAGTAACAAAAATGGAAAAGCACTTAGGTTTCCCTTAATTTCATAATGCCAGAATGCTATGAAATAAAAACAAGCAGAGTGCAAGGCTGGTAACTTCAGTATGTATCCCAGGATCCACTTCATTTACAGCACAGCCTATCATGTCTCATAATATTTAATAATCTTGATGCATACTGGTGCAGCAAGAACAAAATCTTCTGTGTTCTTACAATAAACTGCTGTTAGTCTGTTCATAACTCTACAGAAAACACTCTCTGAGCATTCCCAGGGTGTTGCAATAACTAACCTGAATTTGAAAGCTGAAACGTATAACACTAATGCCATTTACTGACATAACTCAGAACATTAATTTATTTTTTTATATATACTATTATAAGTCAATCTACAGAAAAAAAGAAAAGAGATTTCAGACAACTGTTTCACAGAAATCTGACCCTGTGGGTATTAAGTTCTGAAAATATTTTCTAGCAGGAGAGAGCAATTTCTCAGAGGTAGAGCACACTTATGAAACATTCTGCAGAGAAGACCCAACTTCTCTTGATCTCAGTCTACGCACACAATAGATAAAGCTCACAATTGTCAATCTGTAGTCAATCACCCATTGATCTCAACAGGGTACTCTGCATAGCTCAAGATAGCTAAATAGGTATTACATATGAAAAGATGTAAAGATTATCTCATATTTGTACAGTGCCGCATTATCATACTTCAGCTCACTTGAAGGGGAAAGACATACCTCTCCCTTTTGAAACACTGCTTTACAGCACTGTGTTTCACTTTCACTCATTCCTTGGCATTTCTAAAGATCTCTGCTACAGCCCTCCATCTTCACTGCAGACTTCACTTTTAGCCTCTGCCCAGTAGATCCACCAAGATAACAGCTTATTATACAAATACATACATAACACGTACTACAAACTAATAATATATACACCTAATAGCAATTATTACGCTTTAGAGAGATTCATTCCAATGATGTCAAGAGTAGGAAGCAGTACGCACATCTTCCAGCCATTCTTTAGGCTGCTTTCAATGCAACTCTCCACAGCAGCATCTAAAACAGATGACATTAGGATGGCTCCTGTCATAAAATCTCTCCCTCTTGTGGTCCAGGGCCATGTACAGCATGCAGAGGAATTATTCTGAAGATTTAATGCCAATACTGAAATTGTGCTGTAAAAGAAGGTGTTAGAAGATGTGTGTATTCAAAACTCAGAGAACACAAAACTACATCTCATTTTCCCTTTGAAGGAGATAAAATAAGTTATCCAGACAGAGTTATTGATCTAGTTTCATTTGAAGTGTTTATTCAAAAAATAAAAAGAGTAGGAATTTGATCTCACATATTTAATATGCCAAACATACTTGCTAGACCTGTAAGCAATTAGCTTTGAGTATCAGATAGTTACTAGCTCCTTCTGTGTATCTGGCTTGGTTAATCTGAAGGGACTGAATTGACGTGGAACAGGAAGACCCCTTGTTTGGAAACCTACTGCAGAAGCTCTTTAATTGTAGAACAGCCTAAGTACTCTGGCGGCCTTTAGGTGTTCTCAGACTTTAGGGACTTAGAGGAGCAACTCTTAAGTGACTTTAATAACCACCTCCAGTGTTGCATAACTACCAGGTATGTTGTCTGACCTGGTAATCTAGAAGATATTCTCACATGGCAATAGCCTTCTCAATATAAAAACTAATTAAATAATCAGTCCATTTCTTTGAAAAATATTCTATACTTTTCAATAAATTTGAAAAATACTTCTATTCTGCTGAACAGATGTACAGTATTTCTAAATCACATTCCCAGAGAAAAAAGGTCCAAATGGATACTTCCAACAATGCAAACTAGATGCTATATTCAATACATGTATCTATTTCTACTTAGCATAATATGAAACACTTTTAGACACTGTTTTGGTGCTATATACGGTACATTACTCATTCTGAGAAATAGTTAGCATAGTATTTTACAAATGGAAGAAAATAGCTACTTGCACATAGATTTGTGATTCAAAGCTTTCATTTAAGCAATGACACCCATCCATCACAAGTATGCCATGGTGCATGCTTTTTTATCACTTTGTTACATACAATCAAAGAATCTAAATATCCAAACAATACCACATCAGGCAGTCCTCCTAGCACATAACCTGATGCTGATGTTGGACAAGCTCCTGATAGCACATTAACCATTCCATCATTCATTAATATACCTCTGCAGCTTTCAGAAGGAGATAGATGATCCTCCCTTGAAGGTCAGTGCAGCTTGACTGTACGGATGGGTGCCCAATTTGACCTCTACCTTTTAGGTGAGTATGCCTTAGTAAGACAGAAATAAGACCTGATTAAGCATCTTGTTTCCTAATCGGGACTACAGAAGGCATTTAAGGTATGAAAAAACCCCCCCAAAAAACCCCAAAAAACCCAAAACCAAAAATAAACCCAACAATTATTGTATGTTTATATTAATTTGTAATACTAAAGCTGGTACAAAATCCTGTTTCATAGCCTTCTATTTTTTAGTAATTTGCTACTCTTAGTAGTAATTTGTTTTTCCTCTCAACTGTTCACCTACAGATAGGCATCTCTGATAGCAAACGGCAGACCATTTCTATTATGTTATGAAGTTTGACATAACCCACTACTACTACAACCTCTCAAAAATCCAGTATGTCCATGATCTAAAGCTAGTAATAGACTGCAAGGAAGCCATGCAGGTTTTACGTACATCCATGTAAGTGTCTTTTAGTTATAAAGCACAGATAAAACATGCTTAGCCTGATCTGAATTACTGCAGTGTTCTTGTTAAAAACCACCATCTGTCAGATATTACCCTATTTTACATGGAGGGAACATACATTAATTATTAATCCTACTCCTCACAGAAATGTACTCACACAATATCAGTACGGTCCATGATGTGACAGAAGTATTAGTGTTCTTAGTAGGTAGTCTCTGGATGAAACTTGGGATTGATTCCTTGAGTACTTCCAGTAAATGAGCTGCCTCAAGGCAGGTCACTGTCCACATGGCAGGACATCATCACATAAGAAGCAACTGCTGAATTCCCAGAAGCTGAGTTTATTTCCATGAGCCAAAATAAATGTTACATACAGTCATTACATTTGCAGACACGAGTATCATGGCCCTATGCTGTGCACACACTGAAACAAGCATTCAAGTTTAAGCATATTAATTTGGCTTCATTTGAAATTAAATGCAAGAGCTTTCTCAGTGTTGGCCAAAGCACTCAGCACTTTGCTGAATCTTCCACATGTGCTGAGGGCATTCATAGCTGTAGAATGGCACACTAATGTGGCAGATATAATTCCTCCACAGTGAGAACCTGATGATAGGCTAAATGAGAAGATAAAGAAAGCTCTTCATAGATCTTAGTGAGGGACAGTGGAAAGGGATCATTCTTCCCTAATCACGTATTTCCTAGGGATACTGGTAAAGATCACATTTCTGCTCTAAGACACTTTTACCTTTTCGGTATTGCTTGAGTGTACAAAGCCATATAGAGCCTTCAGTTAAAACTTCATTATGATTGAGCTTCTTTCCTTGGTCAGTGGCAAACTGACAAGTCAAATTATTTCACAAATTTTTTGCAGGCTTTAGTATTTCAATGAGGAGAAACTTAGAGAAAGAACAGTGAGCAAACTATTTAAAAAATAAAGAAATTTATGTCATATAGAAGTAGTTGATAAGAGACAGCAACTCATAGTCCTAGGCTGTATCTGACTATGAAGAATAAAATTAAAAGTATATTCTTGATTCCCCAAACAAGAAATAAGACATGTGAGACTGCAAAGGACTCCTCTGGATAAACTTACTAAATCTCAAAACTTTGAAGTAGTTTCTATTTTAAAGGTAATCTCTTATGTTAAAACGTCTGTACCTTTCTGGGCAAGGAAGAGGTTAAAAATCTTTCTTTCTAAAAACAGAAAATGCTCCACTGAAAAGCTGCCTAAGCTGCCAAGCATGGAGGGATAGTACTCCAGTTGGAACTCATTACAGAGACAACAGAGGAGAGCTGATCCAGCTTTTTATTTACTGTAGAGGCAGAAATGACATGAACATCTTTCTATGTAGACCTAGAAAAATATGTCGGCCCTGAAGCCAAGGATCAGAAAATTACCAACCCTGCCAAAATGAAATAGGTTATTTGTTTTTTTAATTTAGCGAGATTTGGCACTGATTTATGTACTTTTCCCTGGAGAAGAGGAACTATTTATATTCTTCAGAGCACAGATCATAACTGTTAATTTTCAGTACCCCTGCATAAAGAAACAGTAGGTTTATTATTTTGAAACAAGAGGACTGCAGTTTTCAGTATGGTAAGGAGAGACAATTTTGTGTAAAGTTATTTCAAGTCTCTTCTGGCAGGTGGAACTTCCAAGAAAAGGGGTTTTTTTTCAAGTAAGCCTGAGACACATGGACAATCTTTCAAGCAAGCCTGAGACACAAGTCCATGTGTCTCAGGGTCAACAAGTGTCAAAACAGGAAGGAGCATGCAAGCAGCTCCTGTGTTGAAAGTTCACCTTCCATCAAGTGAACCATAACTAAAGACTTCTCCCATTCTCACACAATTCTGTTTTGTTGGTTTTTTTCCTTGACAAAGTCACAGCACGAAGCACCAAGCAGTGTCAATTGTGAGAAGAATAACAGGTGTCTTGTCCTTTGATGTCCAGTTTGTTGACACTCCTAAAAAAAGATTTTACTCACCTTACACCCCCATTCAAGTACCATGCATACTCATCTGTACTTACAGCACATAATATAGCTCAGGTTATATTTCCAGATGAGATCAGGTTGTCTCCATATGACAGGAGTCATGAGAACCTGTCAAAAGACTTTCACAGGGCTCTGCTCACAGACCTCAGGTCAAAGGTTTAAATTGACTATGCATCAGGAGAATGACTCGGCTACTAGGTAGGTTTTGACCATTTGTAAATCACCAGGTCCTGATCTGCTTCCCTGGCAGTCAGAGCTGGACCACAGTTTTCAGGTGACTTTTGCTGAACACTTTGACCACTCAAGAGCCTGACAGAAACTGAAGGAGAAAACCTAAGATCAGCCTGGAAAGTACTTTCCAACAACTACTACATAAGCAAAGGAAGAAACATAACACTACTGGACTTGGTTCAGCCTCTCTTCACTAGTGAAGTCATAGTAGGCACCAAGAGGAACAACAACAAAAAAAATATATATATACACTGGAGACAGGAAAAAAAAAATAAAGCAAAATTAACAAAAGGGGGACAAAACTAGCTGGTTAACACCAAAGAAAGTCCACTCTTCCCTCCTGTCTTACCATTAGGATATCTGAAACTGCTCGCTGGGGCTGAGGTGGAAGAAATCCATCAAACTAATGAGCTGAGATCATTCCCTTACTTGAAAATCAAGGAAGAGCTCTAACCTTCCTGTTTTAAAACAGTAAATGTGTCACACACAGGCCAGAATTATCATTGCTTGACCAGTAAACCAAAGAAACCATAAATAAATTATATCAAAAGCAAAACAATAATTAATGCTAACCTATTTTACAAGCAAATAATTCTTAATTATCACACCATAGCTTGCCAGGTATTTTTATACAAGTACTTTTGGAAATATGTTGTATTTATATATTAATGAAAGAATTCATCATACAGTTCAAGTTTAGATTCCTGAAAAAAAAAAAAACCAATAACAAAAAACCCCACTACTTTAATACATCTACTTATATTAAAGAGCCTGTCACTACATAACACGCTGACAACATTTTATTTTTATGATGAACTTGAGCTTCTTTCTCATTACTGGCAAAAGCAGAAGTTCCCCACAGTCCAACTACCCACCCTTACGTCCCCACTCCTTCCAGAACTGGGACAATGAGCAACTCTGGCAGCTCTAAACCTTTACGACTGGCTTCCACAAGGCTGAATCCTAACAACAGCATGCAAGGATTGCAGCAGATTTTCCAGAAACTCGTAATAATACCAACCTGTTTCTTTTAAAAGACACTTATATGGGTTAACTAGTACTGCACTTGAGCAACAATGTGGCATTAAACGTTGACTTGGCTTTTCAATATCTAGAACTGATAAAAGTGGAGGGTGAGAGTGAGAAAATTTTTACACAATCACATTTTTTAGAGCATTCCCACAAAGTCTTGCTAACATCCATATTAATTAGCTACCTCCTCATACTGCAATAAATACACTTGTCATCAAAACTGTAAGAAGAGCAACAACCACATAATAAACAGGAGTCATTCTATAAAGCCAGTCCATTAATTACTGCACAGTTTTCCACCATTATTCATCACAAGGATAATAAATGAGCCAGAACATAAGGTTTATGTTTACGTATCTTGTGATTACTTCCCCATAGATCAATGGTTGCACAGATTTTATCGCACTGGTATATTCCATCAGTGCGGAACCTGAGCAGGTTGTGCCAACCCCTCCCAAAAAAAATTCAATAAACAATCAGAACATTGCTTTCCTAGAGACAAATGTGCGACTATCAAACTACCAAAAAACCCTTCAACTATTGCTTTAAATGCTTCCCCCTCAGGTACAGCAATTCAAAAAGACAGATCAGTGGGAGCTTCATGGAAGTGAGTTACCAATTTTCAATTTTTTTCATTTTTTTCAATATTTTCAAAATTTTCAGTTAAAAGCACGGTACTTTGATGCCAGACAGCACACTGCATTGTAATTTTGTGATTACACAACTGGGCTTCATTAGTTGTAAAGAAATGGCATCAGAAAGTTGTTATTTTAAAAAACATGGATAATATATAGGAACACTGACACTTAGCATAGCTCTTTTCTTTACATTCTATCATCATTTAGATGTTATGCTTACTCTTTCAATAGCTTTGCTACAATTCTCTTTGTAAACTAAAAAAAAAAAAAAAAAACAAACAAAAAAAAAACAACCCCACCAATACTCACATAACTCATTCATGGAACGAAAAAAACTACAATTATTGTATTTCCACACAAATTTACAGCATAACTCTGAAGCTCAAATCTTGGTGATGCATTACAGATACACATTTTAGAAATGCCTATGGACACAGACAGCTCCTTCAGAACATTGTTCATCGCTATTCCTTCAATAGTCAGTTCTCACAGAAACAGGAACATCAAGCTGTCCTGTATTTCTGGGGATGCAAGAACTGGGCAAACATATCCCATTTGCAAGCTATGTTGCAATTTCAAAAAGTAATCCAAATTTAATTAAAAACATTTTTTGGAAAATAATATCCAAAGTCATAACTGAGAAATTACTTCTTCCAAGTTCCGTTTTTT
>JANHGN010008306.1:0-12940 GCA_024605025.1 Megaceryle maxima
AGATATCTCCAGTGTTAACCATTTTAAAGTATACGTAAGGAAGAAAGGAACAAATTCCATCTTACTTAAGACAAGTGTCATAAATTATAAAACAATTTGGCTATGTGTTTCTGTTGTGATGATACTCACTTGTCACATGATATATTAGACCTTTTCTCCTTTTCAGCTATGTTAAACAGTTTATTACTTGTATGAGCTTGTCTTTAACTATCAATCCTACCAACAGATCACCTTTGCTGAAAAGCACAGTAAAAATATTTTCTCCTTTGCATCTGTATCTTAATTCCTTCCTCTCACTCACATTCTTAATGTAATTTTTGAGAGTCATTTGGTTTAGTGACTTTGTCTACAATCATTCCTTAATCTACTATTGCCAGAGAAATGATGTAAAATGAAAAGGTAAGAAGAAAATGTACTATCATGTGAGATGTACCATATATATTTTAATGGATATATATAGTATGACCATTCCTGTTTCAGATTCAGTAAATTATGGATTTATTACTGTAAGTTAGCTGGTATAAGTAATGGTTGGCAAAAGTCACTGGAGTTCCACCATAGCTCCACTGATTTATACATATCAGGATCTGACCTAGTATTTGTAAACTTTGATTAACATTTCTTTGTGTGATAAATCTGTCTTTTATAAATACAACACATAAAGCAGTGCTATTTTGCATCTCAAATGTAACATGATACATATCCAGGACTCTACCCTTTTCTATTTGCTTGCTTTTCATTACCCTGGAAATAAATAAATTCACAAATAAAGCATCCTGTACCACATAAACCACAATAACAATGTGATGACTCCTGCGTGTATAATATTGTTTATGTTCAGTTTTGCACAAGGAATTATCTATACAAAAAAAAAAAGTTCATTTTATCTACACTACTTGGATGTATATTTTAGTTATATGTGTACATACATATATATTCTGGATATATGTATGTTTATACACATTATGTATGTATATGTTTTTATATACAAACACAATGCAAAGTTTAATAAAGCTACTATACTTCACAGAATCACAGAATCAGAATTTCCTAGATTGGAAGAGAACTTTAAGATATGTAATCCAATCATTAACCTAATACTGGAAAGACCTTGACTAAACCATATCCCTAAGCACTACATCTGGACAACTTTTAAATACCTCCAGGGATGGGTACTCAACCACCACCCTGGGCAAGATGTTCCAGTGCCTGATAACCCATACAGTAATGAAATTCTTCCTAATATCTAATCTAAACTTCCCTTGGTGTAACCTAAGACCATTTGCTGTTGTTCTATAACTTGTTACTTGGTTAGAAAGACTGACCCCCACCTCTCTACAACCTCCTTACAGGTAGTTGTAAGGACTGATATGGTCTCCCCTGAGCCTCCTTTTCTCCAGGATTAACAAACCAAATTCTCTCAGCTGTACCTCTTATGACACGTGCTCTAGACCTTTCACCAACTTTCTTTGGACACGCTGTAGTGCCTCAGCTTTCTTCTTGTAGTGGGGGGTCCAAAACTGAACACAGCACTCAATTTTTCATAATAGACATTTTTCACTATGTAACTCAATATTTCATTATAGACATATGAAACTTAACTGGAAATCTAGGTATTGCAGTTCACACAAACAATATTCGTAAATCTGGAGTATTGTGTTCAGTTCTGGTCTCCCCAGTTCAAAAGGGATAGGGAAATACTAGAAAGAGTCCAACGGAGAACTATAAAGGTGATGTAGAGACTGGAACATCTCTCTTATGAGGAAAGGCTGAGAGCCCTGGGGCTGTTTATCCTGGAAAAGAGAGGACTGAGAGGGGATCCTGTTAGTCTTTACGAGTAACTGAAGGTTGGGTGTCAAGTAGAATAAGCCAGTGTCTTTTCAGTGGTGCCCTGTGAGAGGACAAGAGGTAATGGTAGCAAGGTGAAACTCAGGAAGTTCCACCTCAACATGATGAAAAAAGCTTCTTCACTGTGAGAGTGACAGAGCCCTGGAACAGGCTGCCCAGAGAGGTTGTGGAGTCTCCTTCTCTAGAGACTTTCAAGACCCACCTGGACATATTCCTGTGGTATGCCCTAGGTGTTCCTGTGCTGGCAGGGGGATTGGACTCAATGATCTCCAGAGGTCCCTACCAACCCCTACCATTCTATGGTTTTATGAAATTAACATGGTAAATCAGTCATGCCTTGTTTGATGGAGAAGTGTCAACATTACAGAGCCAACAGAACTGAAAACCTAGTTGGCAGTTTCCACAAAAAGACCTAAAGATTAAATGAGTTGGAGGGCAAACATGCTTGCAGATGCAGAGCTGGTCTCTTGGAGAGAAAGGTAAGACCCCACCTGTTTGTGTGCAGAGGTTTGGATTGTCACTGCCCAAATTGTTTTCTATGTCCAGAAAATAAAGAGCAGATTCAGTTTCACAGTTGTGTCAATCCTGCATCTTTCAAAAATGCACAGGGTACTTGAAAAAGGTGTTGTGGGGAAGACCTAGAACAATTCACTCCAGGCAATTTTGCAACTGATTTAGGGAGAGAAATTCACAGTACTATGCAAACTTCAATCAATCTATTCTAAGGACAGATATTTACCAACAAAAATGTTACTACTTTGATTAACCATTCTTGATATTATGTTAATTGGAAATGGCATTAAAGAAGGAAATTAATAAGTACACCGTCTGACAAACTCTTAATCAAGGTCACTGCTTGCAAATTATACTGACCATATCGCAATGCTCTCTGCGTTTGTCCCTAGATAGTATGACATACTTGAATATAAACTGATCTTGACAGCAAAAGAGAGTTCTAGATAAAATCAACAAGGACACTGGTGCCTGGAATACCAATCAACTTCACACTATCAAATTTTCATTTGCTAAAGCTGAAAATGGGCATCAAAACTTGTCATTCTCAGCTATGTGCAGAATCACAAAATCATTGGAGTTGGAAGGGAGCTCTAGAGATCATTCAGTCCAACCCCTCTCACTAAATCAGGTTTGCCTGGAACACCTTACACAGGATTGCATCCAGACATGTCATTCATGCCCACATGAAATAGTAACAGGGGATAGCAGTCCATGCTTTTAATCAGCTATGGTAACCTTTCAGTAATGTCCCTGATCTTAGCTCCCAGGAGGCAGCAGACCTCTTGTGACTCACTGTTGGGTCGACAGATGGGTACTTCAGTGCCCTTTAACAGAGGGTCACCCACTATAAGTACTTGTTATTTATTTTTGTGGTGTATGCTGTGTGCTGCTTTTACAGTCACTTCCTGAAGCCCTTGTTCATGTGTGTCTCTGTTTGTTAAAATCTCATATCTGTTGCGGTTGCAACTGTGGAAGGTGGAGACTGAAAGGAAGTCTTGCTTTTGTAGGTCACCAGTGTTCATGGTGCCTTATTCACAGTGTCCTTGACAGAAACAGGGCATCATTTGGTGGCAGTGGTGGTGGCTGCTGGTGGAGCTGGCTCTGCCTGGGCTGCCTCCATAGCCTGTTAACCAGCTGCCAGCACCCAGCACAGGCAAGCTGTTCTTCTGGCTTACAAAAGCCCCAGGAAAGAACCCCTTGTTAGCCCTTTTCACCACAATTCCCTTCTTCAGTGCAGACTTGCCAGAATACTGTAAACATTCTATGAACCTTTATTCTTCAATTCTTTCCCATTTTGTGATTGCTTGGGCATAACATTCATGTTACTCAGAACCTTTCATACTAATACTTAGTCTTTATATGTGTCTACACGTTCAAGGTGTATTATGCAGAACTAGTGATAACTCTGTGTTCTTGTCAAAGGTACAACTACCATTTAATGTAATAGGGACAGCATACACTTACTTCACATGAGTAATTTAGATATGTCTTGTAGCTATGTTGTTTTCTTTATGTCTTACAGAAAAGGCTTGTGTGCATATTTGGTAGTCCTGCCATTAATAACATTGGAGTTCAGTTTCTCTATTACTTTAGGCCGCCATAATTTAGGCTTTGCTTTTAGTTGCCTTGAGAATACGACCTGTATATGTCATCTGATTTTATAAGGGGCTCATGACACAGAAATCCTCATAGAGGTAAAATTCACTCAGCACCTAGCTGTCTGAGATCTTGTCAAGGGCTGAACATGGTGAGCTGTGGTTTTAGGATAGAAGGTTTTAAGAAAACCAAAAAGAAAAGAAACCATTAAGAAAACCTTTCTTAGGAAGTAATTTTGAAAACCTTGAAGATTTTTAGGTACACATATCTCATTAAACTGTTTAGGATTTCTGTATCTAATGCCTTTCATCTACTGTTAAAATTCAAAAATTATTTATTGGTGACTTTAAATAGACTTCATTGCTATGCTTATATCAAGATAACTGTAAGGTTGGGGATGCCTTTAATAAATAACTATAACACATGAAGACTGAGAGACAGATTTTGAGAGACGTATTTGTTCCCTAAGTCCAACCTAAGTCTACTCTCTTCTAGTTTAAAAACACTGTCCCTTGTTCTGTCACTACAGACCTTGGTAAAAAGCCTTTCTCTGTCTTTCATATAAGCCCCATTTATATATTGAAAGGCCACAATAATATCTCCCTGAATCCTTTTCTTCTCCAGGGTGAAAATTCCTAACTCTATCAACCTTTCTTCAAATGATATGTGTTCTAGCCTTCTGATCATGTTTGTGGACATACTGTGGATCCACTGTAACAGCTTCATGTCTTGTTCTGGGGACCTCAGAGCTGGAGGCAGTACTCCAGGCAGGTTATTATGAGAGTGATGTAGAAGGGGCAGTGGACCTGCTGTCCACATTTCTTTTTATGGATCCCAGGATATGATTTGCTATCTGGGCTACAAGCATGCATTGCTTGCTCATTTCCACCAATATCCCCAAGTTGTTCTCCACAGGATTGTTCTCAAAACGTTCATCACCCAGTCTATAATGATATTGGGGATTGCCCCAACCCAGGTGCAGAGTGTTGCACCTGGCTTTGTTGAATTTCATGGGGCTCACACGGGCCCACTTCTCTAGACTGTCAGAGTCCCTCTGGATGACATCTTTTTCCTCTAGCATATCAACCTTACCACTCAGCTTGGTGTCATCTGCAAACTTGCTGAGGGTGCACATGATCCCACTATGTATGTCATTAATGAAGATATTAAATAGTATTGGTCCCTGTATGGATGCTTGAAGGACACCACTCTTTACTGCTTTCCACTTGGACACTGAGCAATTGACTGTAATTCTTTGGATGCAGCTATCCAGCCAATTCATCATCCATCTAACAGCTCACCTATCAAACCCATATTTCCAATTTAGCTGCAAGAATATTGTGGGATGCCATATCAAAAGCCTCGCTGAAGTCCGGATAGATGACATCAGTTGCTCTTCCCTCATATACCAGTGCAGTCACTCTGTCATAGAAGGCCACCAGATTAGTCAGAGAAGAGTTGTTTTACAGATTAGCTTGATCTGTTTTTAGGCGCATGATCCAGAAATCAAAAAAAAAACATAGCCAAAGCAGAACAGTGAGGACTCAGAAGAAATAAATGGTGGAAGAGAGACAGGAAGTGAAATAGATAAAATATCTGGAGGATATCTAAACATACATTAAATACTGAATCCTCAATAGAAAATACAGTATTGAAAGCAATGTTAAGAGCTAAACCAGATGGAATTAGTTTCACAGTAAGTAGCAATTTGCTACATAATTGTAATAGAAGAAATATATTGCACTGGAAAATCTGGGTATTCTGTGGTACTTAACAAATATTACAGTACTTACATACTTTATGGCTATAGTGTCTGCTAAAGCTGAAATGTTATTTGTATAAAAATATAACCTGATAGTCTCTTATTTGGAGTTGATCATAAGGATATGTAAACAAAGAAATATGTAGTACCATTCCTAGTCCATTACATCAGTCATGGATAGACTTTTGCAGGGCCCTACTAGGTGTAATCCCAGACTTGTCTTTATTTTGAAATTCAAAGAAAAGTAGTCCAGATTTTTGGACATGTGGCTGACTTGTGTGTTCTTAAGGAGCAGGACCTTCTCATATTGCCATCTGGGAGCTCTCAAGGCTGATTTTGTAGTTTGTACCAATTGAGCTGTGTAAAGTACACTCGATTGGAACAGTTCTGGCCACATCAGACTGATTGCAACTCCATACTTTGTCTGTCATGTCTATCAGACTTCTCTTGTGTGTGCTTCTTGGTGGATATGAACCTCAGTAGAATCTCAGATGTGTGCATGCCTGATTTGCTGTGAATGAGCTGATCAAGCACGTAGATTGTCGGTATATTCTGGATGCATTTGATTCATAGAGAGTAAATACTCATAAATGGATTACTGCTGATGTAAGTTGGGGTCACTCATCTTGGATTTCTGGACAATCAATAGTATGGTTTGAAAGACCAACAATTTCCACCCTAACTGGACCACTAGCCATCTGGAAATCCCAGATAGATGGTTAGATTCCTGGTGACTTTGCTTGAAAAGCTAGTAAAGAAATTGGAAAGAAAAATGTATAACATAGAGGTCAAAGTGTGACATCAGTTAAGACTTGAAGTTCACACATCAACCAGTCAGTGGTTGTATGTGTCAGAACTATTTTGAAGCCTTCATTATCACTCCTGTCCCATCTCAGAGAGCAGCATCTATGACACAGTATAGATAGATATCAGTTTTATACTAATTGCAAAAGCTGAGTTACTCATACTGAACTGAATCGTTTCATAATCTAGAAAGGACAGTTTTACTAACAAGCACTTATTTGGTAAAAATGTAAATTTTACCTGCAATGCTTAAGCTAACAAGGGAGTGTCATAAAATATATATTCACTTAATTAATCTAGTAAACTCTTTAGATACAGCTTATAATCATCAGTATTCATTACACATTCTTCTCTTTATACTCTTTATACTCTTTATACTTTTTCCAGTTGGCAGACATTACTGAGACACCAGGAGACATATTTTAAGTGTGAGAACCTAAAGATTAATATTATTCACACCTGGAAGACCTAGCCATTCAAAAGCATTGTCTTAACTCTTAATACAAACTCCTAAACAAATGTGACATCTTACTGCCCTATTTGCATTGCTGTTGAATTAAGGAATGATGCTCATGGATCTCCAATTTAATCTTTCAGTGCTAAATTAAACTCCATTATAGTCTTGGCACATTCCAGTCAGAAACACAAATATTTCAGACTTTGTAAATATATCTTATTTAAAGTGCTAGTTTCACCTGTATTATTGGGAAAGATAGAAATAAACAAATGTGGCTTTCTTCCCTCTCATGAAGAGGATTATGCACAAAGCAAAGTTCATCATTATGTGATCATTCTACATTTCAAGAGTTTAGCAAGTGTGTACCATAGTTTATGCCTTATTGTAATCTGAAAGCATAGTGCTTATTTTTAAGAACTAGCACACAGTTTTAAATAGCTCTAACATGAACTTCTGAAATGACAATGTACCTGTAATAGAGTCTATGTTTTGAGAGCATGATGCAACTAACTTCACAGGTATATATGTATGTTACTTCTTATTCCTGACGGTGTAGAACAAAATGACATTAATGTAAGGCTTATATCTTCTACTGAATAATATAATTTCTGGCACAAACTTCTATGGTAATAATGTTACTCGAATATCCTCTTAAATTAAGTTACTTCCAGTAAATATTGATATAATTTTTTCTGCATTTTTGAACTTTTCTAAATATACAGGAATAAAAATAAATAGGAAAACCAGACTGATTTTCATCATCCTATCACAATATAAATCCAGCTTTTGAAGTAATGTTTTAGATGCAGATTTCTCATAACTAAATGAATTGGACTGATTTTCTTCCCTGCTATATAGATGGAGTCTTACATTCTATTCCTCATCAGAATATATTAGGGACTGAGTAAAAGAAGAGAACAGTCATACACCAAGGTAATGAAAATAAATGCATATGTTTACAAGAAAAAAAAAAAAAAGTCTATGTTTAAAGCTGCTATGTGACACTATTCCATTATCTACAATTCTGTGCAGGTGTATGTACCTTCTTTTCCATCAGTGTTAATTATTCTGAAAAGAAAGAACTTTTTTTTTTCTGGCAGCTCAGCAAAATCATTCAAAGTTACTTTAGGTGTCTCTGCCTGAGTGAATACTATGTATCTTGTAGGCACAACCTGCAGGAGAGCTCTCCTTTATGCTTGTCTCTTAAGTTACCAGATGAGCTTCTTTCTCTTCTCTGCTGCTTGCTCTACATGGATGTTGAGGCCACATGGTGGCCTTCAAAGGATGACTAGCTGTTAAATGTTATTACTTGTTTTTACTGGTTCAGGTATTTCACACTTTTTTGCTAAGCACTCTGTACTCCTACAAGTTTATTTTCTTAGCAACTAGTATGTCCTCTTTCCACTGCTTCTAGCTTCCAGAAGGCTGTTTTGTCAAGTCTCACTGTTTTTACAAAGTTGACTTTTAAAATACTCAACTTCTGATTATCATCTCACTTTAGTGCCTGCCAAGGAAACCTAACTCATTTCAGGTGGATTATTTTGTCAATGTAGACTTTGTTCCTAGATTTAGATTTGTAGACCAAAAGGTGGGGAAAGAACAAGAGGACCCACCCCGAATATATATGACTGTATTATATTCTTTTGTTTGTTACAGCCTCTACCTTTAGCATCTGTCAGTTGAAGGACTCTTGTTTGTTTACCTCCTTGTTCTTATGAAATAAATAGCATTTCAGTAACAGAGAGACACTGGTATCATTAAAAGGAAGTGTACAAGGCAAGAGAAAAGAGGGGTGGGGGGAAATGAAGTTAAGAAGAAAAGAAAAAAATTGTGGGGAAAAATCTTAGGAAAGGGCAAGGACAATAAGTAATGATGAAATAGCTGTCCGAAATGAAAATGTACTGGAATACATAGGATGGGAAAACTGTGTTACTGACTTTGGATAAATGAAAGGAACACAGTTCACCATAACATACCAAGTTTTCCTTAGACAGTTTCAAGCACTCTGAAATTCCGAAAAAAAAAGAAACAAATAATAATAAAAAAAAAAACAAAACAAAACAAAAAAACCCAGAATAACGTGAAATGGACTGTATTTATCAACTGTTTCATTTTACTTATTTATTAAATTTGTAACTGTCTGGGTTAGGATAGGATAGGGTTAATTTTCACCAGAAGCCGGGCAGGGGGAATCTCAACAAGGATAGACAACCAAATCAGAAGAGGCCATGTGACAGGCTCTAAACTACAACAATTCCCATATTTCATCATAAAAATGATCAACAACTCTTTCTTGTAGCAAATTCATAGGTAGATTTATTACAACAAAGGGTCTGTCCAGGAATAAGCAAAAGAGTTTGAGGAGAAAACAATCAAACTAGTAGCAGGAGCACAGATACAAGGTCAAGATACTCCCTTCTCTCCATAAAAATTAAAAAATAATGAAAAACAAACCCAAACTTAAACAATCAAACCCAGAAAACCACAAACAAGTTATAAAATAATTTTATTTCAAGAACATCTATCTTTATTGTTAAAGAATAAAGAAATGGATTCCAGCACAGAAACAAGATGACATAAATCCCATAATCACTTATTTGTCTCTTATTCCTGGCTGAGTAACAGCAGAACTTCATCCAGGTTTTCATCCTCTGAGATGAGAGTCAGTTTCACATGCCATAGGGCTATAGCAAGAATATGCTATATCTACACAGAGACAAAGAACTGATGTGAATCAAAGGAGGTCTGGAAGGTTAAGGACAACAGGATATGGAACACAGGTGAAAATGAGAAGATTATTTTTCTATTTGTATGGTATGGGAAAACATCCTTGCAGCATAGTTCAGAATTAGACAGAGTTCCCCAGTCCAACTCAAGGTGAACTAGTTTCAACTAACAGCTCTTATGCCAAGAAAAACACAGAATACAGTCTAAAAGTAGACTTTCATCTGTGTCTGCTCTGCAACTTCACACATTCCCTAGCAGTCTATTCCCAGTTCTGCAGATTCATTACTTCTGCATATGTGAAAATTCCAAATCTAAGTTTTATTGCACTTCCTTCTAATACATGTTTGCATTATTTATGTAACTCATCTTTAATATAGTATTAACATCTATTATTAATAGACCCAATTACAAATCTAGAAGTCAATATACATCTAGTACTGTCATTTATTTTGCTGTAAATCGATGGTCTACCTCCTTCAATTATTTATAGATGCATTTCCTATTTTGTATTAGGAATCCATTTAAAGAATTTTCAGATTCACTGAAAAGTCCTCTTACTGAAAATTCCAAAAGAAGACAGAAAAAGTAAGAAGGATGCTGAGATATATTAATAATAGATAGAAATCAACACCCAATGGACAGAAAAAAAAGCCAAGTATTTTATAAATTACTATGAATGTATAGTAGATCACGCACACAAATGACAAATCTATGTTATTACCATGAAGAGTTGTAGAGACATTTCTATGTTACATTAGAAAAGAAAAACTTCTGCTTAGTAATGGCAAGTATTTCCAAAATCAGTATCTATCTGGGGTTGTACTATAATTACCCGTTTTAAACTTGTTCCTGCCTATTTCACCTGGGAAGTAACAGGAAATCACTCAGACTTATCTGCTTTTAATACTTTTAATACTGAAATATTTAAGATGTTTCTGCATTTAAATGCACTCTGTTGACTGAAGAAAAAAAAATCTTTTCATTTGAGTCTTTAACATCTTATTTCAAAGTCATTTTATGGAGGAAAATTAATACATTTATCTTTGCTATGCTCATGTCCTTTTGTGATGGTGCTCTGTGGTTTTACTGCTGTTTACCCTACCTGTCAAAGGAGATGTAGACTGTGCTCTACTCAGTCAAATCTAGTTTTTAAATCATTATTGATATAGAATAAATTTGGAATGGCTTAGTCTTCCAAAATCATATTATATCCCAAATAACTAACTCATACTGACTAACTGATATACATAACTAACTCTCATACTGAAAGTTAGTAATTCTTTTAATGCCTGCTCTTAAACAAAATAGCTATAATGTCCACCAATGCTGTCAATATTTAAAGATATATTCTGGATAAGGAGTCCTACTAAGAAATAAAAAGATGAGATGAATCTGTGAGCAACATACACCAACACAATTAACTAATGTGAGGTTAATCATAAGCATAGACCTTGTGTCTAACAAAGTCTAAAACATGTAAGAGAAATCTGAGACATACTTGAAATACCATATGGAAAGGTCAACTTGATATTTCTGTGACAGTGCAAATACAGCCTAAACACTGTGGAAATGGCAGTAACATGTTATTTGTGTTATAGAAAAAAGCTAGAATTATCAGTCATTTACCAAAATTTAATAGAGAAAGATGCAGAAGGAAGGGATTAAAATGTCTGTATTACCCATGAAAGAATTACTAATAAATACAAATGACAAAATAATTAGTAATAAATCTAAAACTTAAATTTTTTTCAATAGTTAGTGGTATGGGAGACAGAAGCCATACTAATGCTAAAGTTATTATTATAAGCCATCTGGAGTTTGCTGTGATGACACTGTGGTAGTATTTTGGTAGTATTCTTATTTACAATTTGGAGAAGTGCAATATGTGTAGATTAAGAAAGGATTAAAACATTCTCACTCCATTTCTTTATGTGCTTTCCATTGAATTAATCACTCACATGTACTGGAGCAATGTGTGACTTTCCTAATCTCCTCACTAGATCCTCATTACCAGTTATTTGTCAAAACAAAGGAGGTTTTATGGCTGAGACAGAAGGGAAAATACAGGAGTTAAAAAAAAAAAGGTAAAGTACCATGCTAGAAGACAGTCCTTTGGTAATAATTTAAAAGTGAAAAAGAGAAATTTCACCGTACTTTTTTTATTAGAACATCCAAATATTTGAAGCCTAAGTGAGCACAAAATTATTGAGTCTCACTGTGTAAGACAGAAAAGTTTTCTGAGAAATATTTCCTGCATCCACAACTTCTTATTGAGCCCAACTTTTGGAATGGTGATGGGTGCTTAAATGTAAACACTTATTTTGATGGAGAATGTATCCTATTACTAACACATTATTAGTTTGGGGGGATAATCAAGCAGATATTAGGTATAATGAGATAGTGATAGTCTTTGGGCTCCTGTGGTAGCAGCTAAAACAGTACATGTGAACATATCTTAAAATTGGTTAGAAAATATAAGAAAATGAAGTGTCACTGCAAAGTGGTTTAAGTTTTTGGTAGATAATCCTGATTTTATTGACTTGCTTATGGACTTTAGTGAGGGGGAGAAAGAAGCTCTATTCCTTTCTATTTGGAGATAAACTGAACAAAGGGTCTGTCAGTAATAAAGTTACAGTAAGTAATAAAGTAATAATTTAAACCACATATCGATTTCATATTTCTTCACAGATATTAGTGAACCAGACCCCAAAATGTAAGTAATATTAACACAAATGGATCCCTATGTCACAGGAATTTCAATTAAACCTGTATAAGTGCACACAGGACCACAAAGATGACCAAAAGCAGTTGAGTAAAACCCTGGAGTTAGTTTATGAAAAGCTGTAGAGCATCTTGGAAATAAAAAGCTACTAAATATGTACTATAGTAAAAGGGGATGAGTGAGACCAAAACATTTTTATAGTGTTTCCCAAACTATGAATATGTGTAGCTCATGCTAGAAAATATACCAACAAAAATCGCTAGAAGTGCATTAAATATTTTTGAATGTTGTCTCCCAAACATATATTTAATCAAAAGAAACAATTCCTTTTTGAGATTTTGTTAAAACTTTTTTCCCATTTTTCAAATAAAATCCCAGAATCGAATGATATTACAATACTATATTGTAGTTGTTTGGGTTTTTTAGGATAAAAACAGATTGCTATTACAAATCAGGGTTTTTTTACCAAATCAGTGCTTATTTTGAGTAATTTTAAAGATTATAATAT